>CABFWB010001060.1:146819-190879 GCA_902151455.1 Timema bartmani | reverse complement strand
TAGGGTGTAATGAGGTGGACTGGATATAACTAGGTCAAGATAGGGATAGGGTGTAATTAAGCGGACTGGATATAACTAGCTCTAGATAAGGATAGGATGTGATGAGGGGGACTGGATTTTAATAGCTCGAACTAGGGATAGGGTATAATGAGGTAGACTGGATATATAACTTGCTCAAGGTAAGGGATAGGTGGCCTACTTTTGTAAGTACGGCAATGAGCTGTAGAGCTCCAAATCCGTCATCCTTCCTTATGACATTTCTCTTTCAAATCATCAACCAGTTAGATCCCCTCCCTATTCTTGTGCCCCCCTCCCCCAAGCTTGAAATATTCAGATAATTGATCAATGACCTGGTTAATAAAAATGTTATTCGTCATTTTAAGTCCGCTTTTGTTAGCCTTGTATTTATAATCCCACGCAAAGGAGGTGGTAATCCATTTATAGTCAGTTATAGAAAAATGAACAAACAAATAATTTTTGACCCATATTCTATGCCAACTGTTGAAAGTGATATTCAACATTTTGGATGGGCGAAGATCTATAGACTTATAGATCTTAATGACAGTTTACTCCAATTTGCGCTGACCGAAAACTCGAAACAGTATAGGGCGTTTGTTACTCCTTGGGAGTGTTACGAGTTTAACAGAGTCCCCCTGGGTATTAGCTGTGGTAGTGCAGTACTTAGCCGTGTTTTGGATTATATTTTGTCAAATTTCAAGTTCAAGTTCGTTTTCAATTATTTCGACGATATATGCATATATAGTCAATCAGTTACGGAACATTATGAAAATATCCGTCTTCTGTTCCAGCGGTTAAGGGAAGCTGGACTTACTATTTACCCGGAGAAAGTTACCTGGGCTACGAACTCTACTAGATACCTTGGGTACATTATATCAAAAGGTAATATCCTCGTCTCGTCGACCCGGAAATAATTAAACCTATAATTGAGTATCCTACTCCTAAAACTCTCAAGCAAGTCCAACGCTTTATGGGTATGTGTGCCTACTATGATAGGTTTATCCCTCTCTTTTCTCAAATTTCTGCCCCTTTAAGCAATGCTTAGTCCCACTCAAAGTTCTTAAAAAGCTTGATTTTTCTTTACCGTTTGAACTTAGAGTAGATGCATCATCGTTCGCTCTTGGAGCGGTTTAATCACTACATCCCCCTGAAGGGGTGTTCACTATCGCTTTTGCTAGTAAAACCCTTTCTGAAGCTCAAAGAAAATACAGTCCGTATTAATAGGAATGTCTTTCTTGCATATTTGGCATTAAAAAGCTCGCTGACTATTTTGAACAACGCGAGTTTGTACTATTTACTGATAATAGGGCTCTTTCTTGGATGTTTAACAACCCTAACCAACTAGGGAAAATAGGCAGCTGGGTCTTGAAACACTCACAATTTAAATTTCGTACTGAGCACGTCTCGGGGGAACATAATCTAGAGGCTGATGCCCTCTCTCGCATAAATGATGGCTTGTTACCCATTGCCTTGAACCCAGCCCCCCTTTAATGTAGGTGTTATTCACACTATTCCTGAATCCTTTGTTTCTTTAGTCCAACATCAAAAGGATGATCCATTATGTAAAGAAATCTTTAACCGTATTATAATTGAGGAAAAGGTTGATAATTTTACCATCTTTCAAGGGTTATTATGCTAGATGGAGAAGCATCCTAAGGGAAGGAAGGTTTATGTCCCCCACTAAATTAAGAGGTATGATCCTTAAATATGTTCATGATCCTGCTGTAGGTGGACACTTGGGTATCATTAAAACGTAGAAGAAAATTACTCAGGAGTTTTATTGTCCTAAATTCTACCAGGAGGTTAGGGCTTGGATTGGCAAATGCGAAAATTGTTTGGGGGCTAAACCCTCCTCCCCCACCCGTTCGTCCAATGGTAACTCTTGCATTTTGAACCTGGTGTATGGTTTCTCCAAATTTGTGATAATAATACCCTTAAGGAATATGAAAGTCTCCACTACTGTTAAAGCCCTGTCTAAAAGAGTTTGGTCTATTTTTGGAGCTCCCAGAAGGATTGTGAGTGACCACGGGCCTTGTTTTTGCTCTAAGGTGTTTAAAGATATGTGTTTTATTTGGGGTATTAGGCATGTCACCACCAGCCCTTATCACCTCTCCCCTAATTTGGTAGAGAGGTTCCACCAAAGCCTCAACTTTGCTTTAACTAGTATGTATGGAGGCGCTCAGTCTTATTGGGATAAAGACCTTGAGTCATTGTCTATTGCCTTTAATTCTGCTATTCATGAGTCTACCGGTGCTTCTCCTTCCTCCCTGTTGCTTTTTTGAGAGTTTAATCACCCTCTGTTGGCCATCTGAGATGTCGACCCGTTGGTCGGAGATTCATGTGACTCTTCTTTTTCTGAAAGGTGTAAGCTTGCCTTTCAGAATCTGAAGAGATCCCGGAATAGGGTGGCCGCAGCTTACAACTGGGGTCGTGCCCCCATGCACGTCCAGGTTAATGATAGGGTTATGTACAGTAACTTTCCCTTTAGGTCTGCACCAAATAGGATCTCTGCCAAGCTATTACCAAAATGGAATGGTCCTTGGCTCGTGCAGCGTTTCTTGACTCCTGTCTCCGTCTGGTTGCAACATGTGGCAGATGCTGACCTGTCCCGTAGAGCTCACGTCAGCCATCTTAAGAAAAATGTTGTCTAATCCCAGGCTGTATCCTCCTATTTTTATATAATTCTAACAATGCCAGTCAGTTAGCCTAGCTGAAGTCATCCTGTGCTAGTGCTATGTTTAAGAATAACTAATTGTTGGAGTTTAAGTTATCAGGCAATCTATCGTTTTTTTGTTGTTTTTTTCAATCAACCATGTGGAATGACAGTTCTCTTAGCACATTATAGCCCTTCTTTATTTCATTTTGACTGTGCTGGGTGGACTGAGAGCCAAATGACTAAATTGTAGACTAGATTAGATAGGTGGTATAATATTCTGTGTAATTGTTTGACCCTTTTGTTAGTTTATTAGCCCTTGATCGTGTTAGTCTAGATTTATTTATTTCATATGTGCATATTGTTATGACCTTGTAATACCAAGGCGTATAGTCTGGCAATGTAACCTTATGTTACATAATGGTCTAGTTGAGAAGGAGATTAATCCTTTTAGATGTTGGTGTTACCTCTCTGATTTCCTTCGTTGGCACGTCTCTCACATGTAACTTAACTGAATATATTTCTGGCTCTGGACTTTATTCCCTGATTGTCCCTCCACCTCCTTTTATATCTCCTGTCTTTCCTCTGCTTCGGCCAATCTGTTACCTGTCTCAATCAGCATTGACTATGAACGGGAGAAGGTGTCCTGCCACAGCTTAACTTCTCCACCAAAAAGGATTTCGTCGCCCTTTGGATGGAGCGTCTGGGACAGAATTGAGTCGCCATTTAAGCTTCTTATATTCCCCCTGTCTCTGTTACTGAAAATGGTGGGAGATTTTTGCCGCGCTAATGGAAATTAGCTCACACAGTTATGTGATTTTGCCTCATTTCATGTAAACAACAACTCATCAAGTACTACGATGGATTTTGGACTTCCCATGGCCTAGATGAGGTGGTGGTTGTATTCTGAGGTCATTGCTAACGAATTTCATTTAACTAAAACTAACCAAAAAAAGTTGAAACAACATATGTTTCGTTTCTCCTCTCTCATTGCCTGCACTTTACGCATGCACCTATACCCCTTATGGCACCCACCCCTCCAAGCGCTGTAGCTCTGAGACATGATTTGGTCGAACTCACATTTTACCCCTTCCTAGTCTGGTCTCAATCGGGGAATTTATTTAATATGTTGAACTAGCTGAAATTAATATAGAACGATTCACAATTTACTAATAGACGGTCTAATATCTGGTTATTTTATACGTCCATAAGACTTCCAGCAACGAGTGCCGAGACTGGGCGCTATGCCATCCGATGGAGCTGCAACACGGGTTCGCTTGAGGTAGCGTCCTGCTACACCAAATATATCAACGTTGAGTTTGTACGCAGCCGGTGTATCTCAAGAGGACACACAGTCCATTTGACTGGATTAGAAGAATGGAATCCCATTCTTCTGATCCAGACAAATGGACTATCTGTGATAATTGTTTCGTTGCAGTCAGCTAATGTGCTGACTATAATTGTTTTAACTTTCCATGCGCTAGAATACGTTCTGTTTTGTTTAGCTGAAAGCTTAACGTATCAACCTCATATAAAAAATTGTATTTATATTATGGTGAGTGATGATTAGGTTTACGGCCAGGTGTGCCTATTCGCAGATTATAGCGAGTTTGGTTCCTTCAGAACCAATCGCGTGTGTTATTGTTGTATATTTATAGTGGGTTCAGTTCCACTGGTTGGCCATCAGCTATATCATGGGTCAGCTAGGGCTGATTTATTCAGAGAGCTAATTCTATTATATGGAAACATTATTTACTTATATTGTATATCATTATTCACGGTTTAACAGTTGTTTTGAGGATCGTTTAACAACATCATGTTGTGTAAGCAGTTGTTAAATAATCTTAATCACTCAATAGTAATTGATTTCTAAAGAGGCTACTCTCAGTATATAATTGCTGGGGGAACATCAACTCTCATTAATCGGGTGTTGTTTTTAGTAGTTAGTGACCTAATTAGGTCTATCGGCCCTCTTAATGGTCTCCTATACTCTAAGTTTTTTAGTGTTCACCATTTGACTCTTTTTGGCATGGCATGTCCACGCTTGACCTTTATACTTCATTAACTAGTTTCTATTTATTACCCTTTAGACGGGTTCCTTAAGATGTGTGCTTGCTATGGCTAGGCTTCTAATGTAAACCTTTATTTCAACATTTGATCTTGTGCGCTGTTATGGCGAACCATGACTGTAACTGCGATGTCATAATTGAGGCCTATTAATCCCTAATTTGTGGATCATGGTATGCACCTCCTTATTGTGGCCTTGACGTTCACGCGGTATGTTAGCCATAGAAAAGGGCCAAAACCTTATCGGATATAATTCTCTAGTCCCAGTATTTTCTATATGTCTAAGAATCCTTGAGCTGTATGAGTTAACGTGCGTACCTATGAACAGATCCTTAATGAATCACAGAGTCTTTAGTTTTAGTATTTTCTTATGTAAGTTAAATAATCAATTAGTTGAATTACTAGACGCTAACAATCAAGTACTGTTAGCCAAAGGAAGCGATCATTATCTCATAAAGCTCTATTATAAGGTAACAATTTATCAGGCCATCTTGTTACTTGCCTGTTAAATACCATCATACCACCTACTAGCTACTACATTGATTCCCAGAAATATTTAATTGTTTAGACAGATGAAACCTAATGTATTTGGCCTGTATATCTATTTAATAAATTATTGTAAGCCTTGTATTTCATCCTTTGTATTTATGCAACCCCCCCTTTAACCATTAAGGCGGGTTCAAACGGAACGTCTTCAAAAATATGGAGAAAATAAGTTTCAAACCAGCGCACGCCAGGAAAAAGTTTAATTTAGTGTGATAGCTGGAAAATTCTAACCTTCCACATTTTTATGACCAATTCGCCACCTATGATAATTGGCGCTAGGGTTAACTATCCCTGTCCTATATTATCATTCTTTCAACGGCCATTTATAATATAAAATTAATGGTGCGGTGTACCAACCACCAAGAATTTCTCCCGATTTTATCTTAAAATGATACATTTACTAAAAGCTCATAATTTTTCAAACGAAATAATATATATTGTTGTGAAAAAACTACAATAAATATCATAAATAAAGTAAAATACACTTTTGCTTACTTACTCTATAACATTAAGAACTAGGAACATTGTTACAGAAAAACTGAGAAAAGAGAAACATTTTTGTCCACCAAAGAGAATAAGAATCAAATTTATTTTCAAACACCGGAATTAAAATATATATATTTGCTTATAGCTCAGAAAGTGTTGGTTTTATAAAAATATATTTCAAATATAAGGTTTTTATTTTTAATTACAACTTTACAATGATAAGTTATTTCGTATCTTAAATAGTTGCGGAAAAATTATAAAAATTAAAGGATTTCCCCTATGTAAAGTACCCTCAAAGTAATTTTCATGAGACAATGAAAATTGCGAGCGAAATCTGAGATAGTCGATTTCTTTCTCTTTTTGCCTTTCAGCAAGATAAACTTAATTTTAGGGTTATATATCTAATTCCAAAAAACCTTCAGGGGGGATTTTATGAAAACCCCAGATACAATGTTTCAGCCCAATTGGTAAAGTTGTTTCAGCTCTAGCCCAAGGTACAGACAGACGGATAAACAAAAATACAGACGGCATTGCAAAAACAATTTTTTTAATTTCAGGGGTCATAAAATATTGACATTTATCAAAATCTAGAGTTCAATTTTTTTTTTCGATCATAATATTTTCTTTTCGAGGTGTCGAGAGAAAGTAAAAATGAGTTTAACAATAGTAGTAGGGTAAGTAGTTTATAGAACCAGCCCTACGAACTTTATACAAAATATTAGTATTAGTTGTTTACTCTTTGCTTTGATAAAATATATTATCATTTATTTCTGTCAGAATATAAAAAATGTGTGTTGCCATTCACATCTCACTTTGGTCTGATCAGGCCCACACAGAATTAATTATAGTGAGATTCGAGATATTTATGATACGCCTCCCATAACATCAAGATATGGTAATCTACAGTAAAAGGTTATTGAAAAGTCATACTAACCATAAAACCGACACTGTTTTAATCCAGTTAGCCACAAAAAATTTTAAAATTGGAACGTTTGTGACAGATGCGGATTATTGACTAGAAATAAAGAGTTATGGACACTGCATCGGACACAACATGACTTGAACCATCTGGTTGGAGGGGGGAACATTCCTAAAACTAAATAAATACATCCAAACATACAACTGTTTTTAACAGACATAATGAACATAAAAGAATGGAAGGTAGATAATTGCTCCACATAGAAAATAAGGGCATATCATCTTTAAACTTAATATATAATTCAAAAGTTTATTAATTTTTCTTTGCACTTGCCATGTTTCAATAATTATAATTTTTAAATTATAACTAAAATCGATTTTTAGTTATTGATTAAAATTTAAACATAAAATTTTACACTCAATGTTTAATTAATACAAAAACCACTTTACAAATAAAATAATTATTTACATAAATATTTAAAATATGTAAAGGAACAATACTGAACGATAAGAATAAAAGTACCTTTAATAGTGAAAATAGTAACATAGTTTTCATTGTAAAAGATAAATGGTGTTATAGGATGGTTTCTTTATTTGATTCCTATTTCATTTACTGAAACTTTTTCCAAGTATTAGGTTACTCAATAAGTATGAAAAGATAGTTGATAATATATATGTATTAAATATAATATTTTTAATTGGTTGTATTTTCTTAAATGTAATTTTTATATTAAAACTTAGACCATTTATGGAAATATTATATATATATATATATATATATAATTTTTTCATATAGTTTTATGTTTTAAAATTTTAAAATTTAAGTTCTAGTGTCTCTTCCCTCATCTGCTCTCTATCTATTTTATTCTTATTTCTTGAGATTTCCCCAGAGTTTCCTCACGGAAAGAAAAGTCATACAACAAAGAGTGATTTACGCTTGAAAATACTGCATCATCCTTTTAAACTAAAATATGCTTTCAGATTTGACGCCCTCTTTCTACCTACTAACTGCAAAGTGTTTTTTAAACAAATCTTACTTTATTTATAAAAAAAAGTTTCATACTAAATCTTCTAACTTTACCAAAGAGGGGATGAGGTGAATGGTTTTGGTATGGGATGTAGATTAAGTCATGGAAATAACTAATCACCCTCGCCTCGACGAACGCGGTATAAATATCAAACTCATTTGGAGTGGTTTGCCGGTAATGGGGAGTTTGGTGTTCAAACACTGTCGAATATAATGGAGGTGTATTTTTTTACATGTTTCTCAACTCTACCTCTATGAAAATGAAGGCGTAGATGCTCTAAATAATTATATCTTACTCATCCCTACAACACTAGCTAAATTAATATATATGTGTTCAACACAAATGAATATTGAGATGTTTTGAAACGGGAGACGGGTCTAACTGGTCAACAATGTAGGATGCGCAGGAAAAGGACAGTGTTTTTGCAGAGGTTTGTTTTTGTCAAACAAAATCAAACAGTTCTCCCTTCAATATATAGAGTTTAATTTTCTGAACAGGGTGATTTCATTATTCTTAAATAGCTGTCAAGGATGACCTGAAACTAATGATTTTTTACTTTCTCACTACCTTATAGATAGAGAAAGTAATGTGATCGTAAAAAATCGAACTCCGAATCCGAAAATGTTGTTTTCGCAATGGTCTTTCTGTAAGTCTGTCTGTAGGTCTGTCTGTACCTCGGAATATATCCTAAACTAATTTACCGTTTGGGCTAAAATTCATAGGGTTGCCCCGTAGGGTTTTTTGAATTGAATATCTCACCATAAAATTATGGGTATTTTCCTTAAGGCTGAAAAGAGAAAAAATCGATTCTATCAAAATCGACTTTAACGATTTTGATTAAATTTCATTTCTGAGCTTTGATTAATATTTCAAATAAAATGTTTACTCTCAATTTTTCGTCAAAATGACTTAAAGGATTTCGTACAGATGCGTGAATTCTAAATTGTTTTCATATCTCCGTAGCTCTTTGAGATATGAAATTACTTATCATTGCAAATATGTAGGTCTATTTATATTATAAATATTTTATTTGAAATATATTTATATAAAACCAATAGTTTCTGAGATATTGGCAAATATATTAACACTATTTTGTGAGCTTAGGTTGTACAGATATACTACTTAAGTTTAAACGCATTAGTTATCTAATGTCATAGAGTAAGTAAATAACTAAGTCTCTCAAAAAGTTAATGTTCTTTTTCCTTTAACCTTTTCGAGGAAATGTTTGTACAGCAATGATCTATTTGTATCATTTTAGACTCAATAGTCAATATTTACCTTTTTTATTGGTCTAAATTTATAAATGAGAAATTTAATAGTAATGCGATGACCTGAAGATGTGCAACCCTAGTAAAATGTTGAAAATTTTAGCATGAGGTCAAAATTTTATTAAGGATTTTTTACCCTTTGGTACCCAATAGCAACCTTTCTTATTGGTCCAAATATACAAATGAGCACTTTAATCCTTATAAAAATAAAACTATTAAATTTAAAACCGGGAGTCAAAAAATGTTTTACGTAAGTATAGCGTAATTTGTGCTTGGGTTTGCTGGTGTAAATTATTTCGTTTCGCATATATTACTAGTTTTGAGTAAATATCTCAATTTTTAGACAATGCAGCGAGAAAGTCAGTGCGAAGCTCCAAAACATTTATTTTTCTTTCTTAAAAAATAGTTAATCGAATGCCGCTACGCTCATTACATACATTCAAGAACTTTTGAGGTCCCTGAGGGAATAAAATCAAATTCTGTGTTTATACTGGAGAAATATTTTATTTATTTTGTCCAAAAGATTGTTTTTTTATAAAAATTGAAAAATCAATTCCCTCAATTAGCGTTCCTTACATCCCCACCTTAAAAAATTTCTTTTTCGGGAATTTTATAAATGGTAAAAAAACTCAATTGTTAAGGTAATCGACATTGTGGCTGCGCCTGAGTATACTCAAGTAGATCTAACTCTCAACATAACGGAACGGTGGGTGGTAGTATGCAAGTATTGCAGGCGTTACCAACACAACTGGTTATAATCTACTTTTTTTTATGTTTGCCATTCATTATTTTATGAAGATTGTTGTAACTTAAGTTGGATATACAGAGAACTCAAGAAAAAGTATGTGTTTTTGTTGATGTTATAGCAAAAATGTTTTGTCAAAATAAATAGAATAGCTTCAGTACAAGCATAAAGTTTAAATTTCTTCACATGGTGGTATCAACGATTGTTGAATATATGTCATGAGCATAGTGACCTTATCAAAAAAAAAACTCTTTAAATGAATAGAAAAAATTATCATTAAATTCCAGGAGACCCTTAACAAATATTTATATCACCATGTGAATAAATTAAACTATGTACTTATATAAGCAATATTTGATTTATTTTTAACCAAAAAATTATGTTTTGCTATAAAAAAAACTACCAAAATATTTATCTTTACTAGCGTTCTCTGCATCTCCACCTTATGTGGGTTATCCTCACCCAAGATCGCACTTAGAGTGAACTCCGAAACGATCATACCCATCCTGATTTAACTCCATGTGGCGACTAAATTTGGACCAATCCAAGTTTCTAAGATACGGTGTGTCATAGGTCGAATCTAATAGGTTCACAGATCCCGACCAAGGCAGAGGCTAGATTACTCCGAGACATGTGTAATTTTTTGCTCATGAATTAATGAATCTTGCTTTAATCCAGGATACACGCAGGTCTATATTCGTATTACCTGATTTTGCTAGGAAGAAAAGAATCTGGTAGTTAATAAAGTTACTAATAAAAATTAAAATATTCATGCAGCAAGCCATGCTATCTGCAGCTGTCACTTTCTTTTTTCTTAGCACTACATCTTACTACATGTTCAGGCTATACGCATATACTAATCACTCTATTGGTGTAGGGGTAAGGAAGGAATCATTTTAGAGGCAATATACCCGCATTTGCCTGGAAGAAGAGTGGGGAGCAATTTAGGAAAAAAACACCCTTAGTAGACCCAACCGGGATTCTAACCCAATCTCCCTGTCACTGAGAGTCTTGATTGATTGATATTATCAATACCTATAAAATAATACTAATAATATAGTAAAATGTTTTCAATGTTGATAGCTAATAAATGTATTTAAATTTTCTAAAGTGTTCTTTCAGCCAAAATCACAGGGTATGTATATGTGGAGGTACCTGCACCAGTGGACACGAGGATAAGGAAGTTGAGTTGGTATTGTTTATTAGGCCATGGTTCTAATACCAGAGGGAAGTAGCAAGGTGTTTTTTATATATGGTTTACCATTCCCCTATTCTCTAAAATTTAAATTTTCTCCTCACGGCTACATTAGTGCCAAAAAGCACTGGCCGGTGCAGTTAAATTGCTATAGGAATACAAATAAATGTTTGTTGGCTGACATTCTACTATTTTATAAGTGCTAACGTACAGGTATTGATATTATACATCATAATGGATAGCTTTAGGTCAAATATCATGACGTAAGAATAGGTGTTTATTTCATTATGCCTTACTACCTGTTCAGACTATATGCATATAATTATGATAATTACTCTCATGGGGAACCGGCCCCATGTTATAGTGATCAGTAAGCCTGGCTACGATCATAGGGGTCCCAGGTTCGATTCCCAAATGGGGCCATAAATAATTTTCCCGGAAGGGGAATCAATGAGCCCAACAGTCACCAGGATTTGGTAAATTAGGCTTAAGTTAGGTTAAGACTTACACCGGCCCCAAAACTTGATAATCACCATCATCACATTGTGGGTACGATATGTAGACTGCCATGGTGTACCCCGGGCAACGTTCTGTGCCACCAGAGCGACTAATAGTCTACATACAGCTGACTGAACCAGATGATTTTATATATCTATAATCATCTGGTTCAGTCAGCTGTATGTAGACTACTGTATGTAGACCAGGATATATATATATATATCCTGGTCTAAAGATGCCATACGCTAAAAAAAAAGCTATATTATTATTATTATTAGCACTGCGTCTTACTACCCGTTCGGGTTATACGCAAAAAAAGCTATATTATTATTATTATTAGCACCACGTCTTGCTAACCGTTCAGGTTATACGCACTTACGCTAATGTATAATGGCAGGGTTATTGTGAGATGAAATGGATGACCTACAGTTTAACGTGGAATCCGAACCACGGTGGAGGCCTGGCATTCCTCACATTCACAAGTTGTGATTAATACACGTCTTGTCAGAGGTGAAGGAAAGGTTCGGCAATCAGATAAATCTGTGCCGGGACCAAGGATTGAACCCTATAGTAATATAAGTTGATGAATTAAGAGGATATATAATACAAACAATGAGGTCAAACCGGATTAGAAGGGCATGTCATGTAGCCAGAACGCAACCGGAAAGAATTCCGAGAGCTGTCATGGACGGCATAACCTGGCACTCTTAAACCTCTGGGGCAACCCAACACGAGATGGAGTGACGATGTAGCTAGAAGTCTCGAGGAGCTGGATGTGGAGGGGGATTGGAGGGATTAGGTTCAGGACAGAGCGCTGTGGAGGCAACTTGTGTGGTTAGCGCATGATCTTCAACTCCGCCTGTGAAGGCCATTAGTCAATCAATCGTAATATTATATGGATTTGTTTAATAATACAAAATGAAGTATTTGATAAGTTAGATTTACTTACTTACGCATACATACATGCTCACATGTAATTTTTAAATATACTGCACCACACCATAATATCCATAAGGATTATCAGAATTCTTAATTACACTAATTATCTATGTATGAAGAAGATAGAGCTTATAGCTAATGTAACAGCGTTTTCTCTAATCTACCTTTTTCATTACTGTCCCAGTAGTATAGTAAAACGTGAAAATAGCGCACGGCTAGTAATATTTTGTAGCCGACCCCGTGGTGTAGTGGTCAGTGCATCTGGCTATGAGCCATAGGTTCGATTTCCTGCTGGTACCATGTGTTTTTTTCCCGAGAGAGTAATTACACTAACGGTCAACAGGGTTGGGTTAGTTATGCTTAGTTTAAGTTGCAAGAGTTTCAAATGGTTCCACATCCTCATACTCACTATTGCCGTCATCTCATCTCATCGGGACATGAAAAAAGCCTCCACTGAAAGGTCGTACGATTAGTACATTCGGGTATCTCCTGGGCAACGGTACATTAGTACTGGGTAATTTTTCTACTAATGGGCCACGAGTGATGCAGCCCAGATGCATTTTAATAAATGCTAACTGTACAAACACCTCTTTTTAATGTTCATATCTGCCTAATATTGGCAAAGCCACAGTTGATGTTCTGACGGGTTCACATACATTCTTATTATTCATAGAAAGCTGATAGCTAGACAAGATACTAGCTCTACTTTTACCTAACCCACTTCAGTGACCGAATTGTCTAAGGCGACATACTCGTGTTATACTGGCCTTCTGATGAGATCATGGTTCGAATCCTGGTTGGGTCTACTGAGGAATATTTTTATTAAATGGCTTCTTATTCCTATTCCACGCAAATGTTAGTAGATAATCTTTAAAATGCTTCATTCCTCATCCATACACTACTAGAGTAATTATCATGTAGGCCTATTTCTACATAGCTCGAACAGGTAGTAAGACGTGGTGATAAAAAATAAATGGTGCGACACAATCGCACAAACCTTATCATACTGTGTATGATGACTTAGAAGAAAATTTTCAAAATTTGGTTTTGTGTTAACTAACCTTATATTCGTTTTCATAATAAAAACAAACACATATTGTTAATCATAATAGTAATCACTCTTTATATAGAGATTTTAACCCAAGAATATTTAAATTTCAAAAATAAACTATTTGTAAACTATACTAAAATGTTGTATTTGTAAAAATAAAAATGTATTTTTATAAGTCATCAAATACTATACACAAACTCCCACTTTAAGTTCAATTTTCAAAGTCGATTTCCAAGAAGTTCAAATTTTCTATAGATTGCTTTAAGTAAATTATCCTTAAATTAATTTATTTTAGATAAATAAAGATAGACAATTATTAATAATGTAAAACCGTCCCCCAATACCAGCCTTGAACCAAATTGCTAAAGATATGTTTTTAATATTCAGATTTTAAAAAAAACCCACCCAAAACCGAATTCACCCCCCCAAATACAAGTATACAGCTTTATATGTCATTTCCATGTCAAACACACCCCAAATATACATTTTTACAAAATCGTTATAATCATTTTCAAAATAATTGAAATTTTCAAAAATCCCTCATCTGTAAACGACCCTTTATCGAATTTTCACCCGAGACCGAGTAAACAGTGTTATGCGTTATGTCAAATATTGTCAAAATATTCATTTGTAATAAAATCGTTGAAGCAATTTTAAAAATGTTTCCAAATTTTGAAATTCAATCATCAGTAAACTACGCATAAAATGAGTTTTCATCCCCCAAGAAACTTTACGTTATTATTTTTCATGCCACACAATTTCCAAATATATGTTTTGAAAAAAAATTGTTAGAGCTATTTTCGAAATATTTAGAATTTTCTTTTTTTTTTTATCAGTATAAAAGTACCTTTCAACGTTTTTTTTGCCCAAAAACCAATTTAATAGTGATATTTTTCATGTCTATCAAATCTTAGATTTGCATTTTAAACAAAATTGTTATGCCATTTTCGAAAAATTTTGAAGTCAAAAAAATTACCCATCATTACCCTTAGTTAGAGGGCTGGAGTGGAAAAAAACTGATATAGCCCTATAAAATCTAAACATCAAGTTTAGCAAAATCTATCAAACCGTTTTGGATCCATGTTCAGGGACAGGCGGACGGACAGACAGACAGAAGAGTAAAATCTACTTCATTGGGTTCGGATTCACCTAAAAAGTAAAGATTCATCATAATAATATTGAGATCAATATTTTGTACGATCACATTATTTTATTTTGATATGAGAGAGTGGAAATACTTACAGGTTGTTTTATTAGAATAAAAAAATTAATTTAATATATGTGCATTTTAAAACTCAATAAAAGTACTTTTTAACATATATTAATTGTATTAGTCTATTTTCAGTATATCAATCCATTTTTTGGACAATTATTTTTTATCAAAACAGTAATTCTTTACTAAAATATTTTGAGAATTTATTTTTATTTCCTTGATTTTTCTCATCATACAAATCCCACAAATAGTGTGCGGTAAAATCGTAAATCAGATCGTGGACCTGATAATTATTTATCATTCTTCCCTCTCAAACCCACCCTTTTACCAACCAACCCTGTCCTCCCCAACAACGGAGTGTTTTTATACGCTTCATGAGCAAGGATTACGGGAGGGCGTTTCCAATCAGTTGCGGTCATAACTTAAAGCCCATGTGAAAATGTATTAATTTCTTTTCATCAATATTTTTTAAATTAATTTTTTTTAAAGTGTTGAAATAGATAATACTTTCATAGGAAGTTATAGGACTGATCAAATTAAAACCACATTTATTATCCCCGCAAATAAAACTTTAAAAAAAAATAGTTTTGAGCTAACATTTTCAATCGTAACGACTATTTTTTGAATTTCTTTTCGTATAATCTGTGAAAATCTAGACTCACCATTTTAAAAGGATTACATTGAAGATGATTACGTTTAAAATTTAAAATTGAAACTTAATTTTAAACAAAGGGCTATTTAAATATATTTAAAAGAGTCAATTTTTATCAACATAGTTTGTTTGGTTCTTCATACCGTTTTTTGTTAGCTCCACAAATCAGTTTGATTCACAATTCTATACAAGTAACATTGCTGGTACAGCCTGATCAATATTTTTAATATTTATAAATAAATATAAATTTTGCTAATTTAAACCATTAAGGAACACAAGCAGAAAATTTCCACATGCAATTTAAACAGTTGACGGGGTACTACTTATAAAATAGAGATGATAGGATGTTGTCTGGGAATCCAAGTGATTTAAATCCACTAAAATGTATTATTCCTAATGTATAAAAAATAAACAAACCAAGTAAAATAATTATTACTAGTAAATAAATGGTGCGGAACTCCGCATGGACTTTCTCGCTCTTTTGTTTAAAAATGGAGATATTTACTCAAAACTAGTAATACATGTGAAACGAAATAATATACACTAACAACCTGAGAAAAAATTTCGTTATACTTACGTAAAAAAATCTTGACTCCCAAATTGAGATTGTGATTTTTTTTAAAATTAAAGTCTTCACTAGTATATTTGAACTAAAAAAATTATCTATATTGGGTCCACAAGGGTCGATACCTCGTATTAAAATTTCGACTTCCGGTTACAATTTTAAACATTTTATTAGGCGTTGCAAATCTTATGGTTATAGCATTTTTATTAAATTCCTCATTTATAAATTTTGAACAATAAAATAGGTAAATATTGACTATTGAGTCTAAAATAATAAAGATAGGTCAATGCTGTACAAGCATTTCCCCTATGGAGTTAAAGAAAAAAGAACAAACTTTTTTATAAACTTACTTATTTACTTGCTCTATGGAATTGGAGAATTATTACGTTAAACCTTAAGTATTATCTCTGTACAACTAAAGCTGATAAAATTGTATTAATATATTTGCCAATATCTCAATAGCTATTGGTTTTATAAATATATATTTCATTTAAAAGTTTTTAATTTTTAATCGTACAACAATTTTGTAATGATAAGTTATTTAGTATCTTAAATATGTGTGGAGATAAGGAAATTTCCGCTTCTGTAAATAGCCTACAAGTCATTTTAGAAGGAAAATTAAAAGAGCAATTTATTTATAATCTTAATAAACGCCTATATACGAATTTTAATCAAAATCGGTAGAGCCAATTTTTAGAAAATTGATTCTTTCTCTTTTCGCCCTTTATTAAACTATTCTTAATTTTAGGGTTATACAGACACACAGACATATGGCATTGCCAAAACCTTTTTTTGGAGTTCGAGGGGTCATGAAACGTTGATATCTATCAACATGTCGGGTTAGATTTTTTTGACGGTCACAATACTTTACTTTTAATGTTTGAAAAGTTAAAAAATGCATATATTTGCATTTAGCTTAAAAATTATTGGTTTTATATAGATATGTTTCAAATAATACATATGTATTATAAGTAGACCTAACATATTTGCCAATATGAGTAGTTTCATATATAAAATAGTTTCGGAGATGTGATAAAAATGGGAATTTATCTTAACCTTTAAAGTCATTTTGCTGAAAAAATGAGAATAGCCATTTAGTTTATAATATTGATCAATGCTTAGAAATTAAATTTAATCAAAATCATTAGAGCCAATTGAGAAAATCTATTTTTTCTTTTTTCAACCTTCGAGGTACAGACAGACAGATGGGAATTCAAAAACAAATTTTTCTGATTCGGGGGGTCATGAAACGTCTAAATTCATCAAAATCCTTCGATTTTTTTTGACGATCACAATACTTTCTATACCTGTAAGATAACAAGAAAGTAAAAAGTAAATATTAAACGCCAATTATTGATATACTATATACATTGAAATTGGGGTATTTTTATTTTAATATACTTATATGTTTTAAATCAAGGCCTGTATAACAGCTTCATCATGATGCCAAGAACTGCTTTGGTGGCCTCATGGTATAAGGCGTCACTCTAAATGGTTTTCTACTCTCCCTTCACGTAAATGCGGGTACATTACCTCTAAATTCAATGTTCTTCATTTCCTAAATCACAAGTGTAATCAGTAATTATATGTATAACCTGAACAAAGTAATCAGACGTGGTAGTTATTACGTTTCGATGTGTTAAGATATAATTGGTATTTATAGCCCCGTGATCGCGCGCCAATTATTACGATACGGTTGCGCGTTGGGCACCAATTGAATTACGGTTTATTTGATAATTGGTAATTATAGCACCGTGATCAAACGCCAATTATGATGTTACGGTATTATTGAGATATAATTGTCCTGCGATTGGGAGCCAATTACAACTTTCTTGAATTGATTGTGAGATAATTGATTATTATAGCCCCGTGATCGAGCGCCAATTATTACGATATTTTACTTGAATAAATACAACTGTTAATGTTTCACACGATTTATTGGAGTGATTTTATCTTCTTATACTATTTTACTTGAAATTCAGGTTATTTTCTGTGTACTCTTTGTATTTAAGTTAGTAGTACTGTCGTGATATTACACGTACGCTAGGATTATGTCGCCGGCACTCTGTAGATTTTTGTGACTACTCTATATATCCACACGCACAAGAAGTTTATATATGACATACCCCTTGCCCCTTGGACCTCTCGTGACCAGTGTCAAAACCAACATATCGAAAGCGTCCCTGTGACAGGTGTCTTGAAGGCTAGCTTCCTATTGGGTATAAGGAGCTAACTAACGTCTCTTGTTTGCTTGCTTGGTAAATACTACGGAGTTAAATTTTGAAATAAAAAAAATAAGTTTTAATGGTGCAATCATTCTAGATTATTTCTGAAAAGCGCGTGATTCTCCATGGATGAAGTCTTAAAAGGATAATTTACATACAATTTATTGAAGAAAAATACCTTCATCCATGACTTTTTAAATATATGAGAGGGGTCCAAATCAATATCGTTACATAGTTTTTTTTTAAAAAAGATGACGAGGAGGGTAATTTGAGTAGATTCATCCACGGAAGGAGAAGGGATGATAAACCAAAAGTAATTAATCCAATGGGGAAACCCACCCTGTGCACCCGGCCAAGACTCGAACTTGAACCTCTCAGTCTACCACTAGCATGAGGCCTCTAGACCAGGGGTCGGCAACCTACGGCACGCGTGCTAAGAGTGGCACGATTTCCAATGGCGCTCTGTTGATATGAGTAATAATTTTAATAACGTGTTTTATGTTTAAATGATTGAATTTTTTTGTTTCAAAATTTCAAAATATGGTTTTCAGAGCTTAAATTTTGCAAAACACATTTTTAACTTTTATTTATATTTATTCCTATTTATATTCAAATATCAAATATTCTAGAAACAGAAGTTATTTAATGTATCCTATTTAGAAACATGTTACATTTTCATTTGACAAGATAAACTTAGATTTGTTTTAATAGTTGGGGTAGTTAACTAAACGATTTGTGTGAGCTTAGGTTGGATGGCACCCTGAGCGACTTGGCAATATTACCTCGCCACAACAATACTAAAAAATTGCCGACCCTTCGGCTAGACCATGTGAGCACTGGTGTGGGTGAAATGATGACAGTAAGTTCTATTGTGAGGCCTCACCCATGGTCGAGATGGATAGTGCATGGTTCTCAAGATAACGGGCAACCATCTCGGAGAGATTTTGGTTCAAGTTCTAATGTGGTGTATATAATGTAATCTTCAAGGTTTATTTTTAGAACCATGACTTACTACCCGTCTGAATTATACGCTCATATACTGGTAACTAAGGATCGGATGTTTATGACCTTAAAAGTGACGAAATATATATGCATATATGCTCATATAAATACCACTTTATGAACTAAAAATTGACAAATATGCCTTAAAAATGTATGTTAATGAAAATTAATATTACTAAAACTATACCTCAAATAAAAGAAGTAACTTGCATTAAAAGAAATTAGCCAATACATTTTTAATTATTGATCTAACAAGCCCACAACTAATTCACAGAAACATTAAATTTAACTAGGAGAGCCTTTACAATCAGAACAAGAATTCATTGGGTTTGGGGAAGGACAGTTCTATATGAAGCAGTCAGTGACCCTCCTCTATCCCTATAGCTAATTTTCTGATGTTCTTATTCCTGGGTTTCTCTAGAAAAGGTATCTCTCAAATATGCACAGACAACTTAAAGCTGTCAGAAATAGTGAATCTCTTTTGAGTACGAAAACCAAATAAATATTCATACCCACAAGTAATCTGGTCGTAAAATATTTAAGCAACAACATTAATATAAGATGCCAAGTACGTATTTTGTTTGATATACATTAGAAATATAGAGTTATTAAAGTAATTTTAATCTAAACCTGGCTTTACGCCCCCAAAATTGTGTAAATATAACCCAAAATTGAAAACTGCTCAAGATATGCACTTTTATTCAAAATAAAATGTGTATATTTGGAATCGTGGTGGCATAAATAATGTTTATAATTCATTAAGCATTTGATTTAAGGTGAAACTAAAAATATATATCATAAACATCTGAACCCTAGTGTCGGTTTTAGGGGTTAGTAAGTTTATATTTAGGGTAAATGTCCCCGCATTTGCACGAAGGGAGAGTGGAAAACCATTTTGGGAAAACCAGCCTCAGTCCAACCGACCGAGATTCTAACCTTGATCTCCCCGTCATTGGCAGTCTATTCTAGCACGAAATATATATACATATATATATGCGTTTGTTCTCCACTATTCCCTAGAAAAAATATACTTACAGTTATTCACGTTCAGTAATGATCATAGCCCACTTCGGTGACCGTGGGGTCCAAGAAGTTATTCTCACAATAAACTAGACTGCCAATAATTGGAAGTTTGTAGTTACATCACGCTCGGGTGTGCTGAGGGTGATTTTATAAGTGTTTTCACACTCACTCTCCACATAAATTTGGGTATATCTCCTCTAAATTCAATCTTCTTAATTCCTAGCCCATTAGCGTAATTAGTATATAGGCGTACTACTCGAATGGGTAGCAAGACGCCATGCTAAATATATATACCCATCTAGCCCTTTCAATATCCTAATGTGGCCCTCTGCTCAGTAATTTTTGGGACCCCTGATTTAGTAAAATAGGAGGAAAGGAGGGAAATTCAAGGAGATGCAATCGCAAGAATGGAAAACCGAACTATGAACCAGTACACCTACCCAGGTAACGAACCCCAACCTTTCAGGCTAGAGACGAGCCCGCAGGCAAAGACTTAGCTAGCGGTAGAGGACAATTAACTGTACATTATTTGTAAGCCATCCCTCCAATCTCCCTACCCGTTTAATTAAACATTTGCATGAAATTATAGAACACTGTAAACCCTTTTAAGAAGATTACTCGGAAGTTCAAGGGAAAGTAAATTATTTATGACACAATAAAATGTCTCCTCTTCAGAGAAATATCTTAGCAGACAAAGTTTCAATGAGACAGATTGGAATGTACTTCAACTTTAGCAAGATTATTAATTTACATGAAACGTTTAAAGTTTAACTTTATATATTAGACCAGTAGGAAGTTCTTGACAGTCCAATCCAGGGTGGAAATATTTAGTAAACTAAACTCAAACAAAGCAAATGTAAATTACTTTCTATTTCAAAGAGGAGGATGTCTGTAGATAAACTTACCCTTGGTGAGTATAATATTTACCAAGATTTCTAGAAGTTCCTTTTCCCATTACCCGTGGTAGAGTGACAAAGGCTGACTTGAAAATAGAAGTAAGACTTCGAGGAGAGTCTGACAAATTTTAATGGACAAATAGCTTTTTAGATTTTGTTTTGTCCCACTGCACTATTGCTCAGACTTATGATAGTGGGAGAGGTATAATTTCAAGGTATAATTTTAGAGAAAATGTACCCTTATCCATGTTGAAGGTTTTGTTTTTTTAAACCATTTAGAAATAAATACCTTGAGAGTAAATCGGAATGGGACCCAAATTCTAGTCTTTCTATCTCAAGGCAGATCAAAATATATGGGCCTAATGGTCACCATGGGGGGTCGGGGGATGCGGATATTTTAAATATTGTCAATCAAATTACTAGAGTTTAAAGTTATGTATTAATATATTTAAATTAGGAATAGTTTTATATTTGTATAGGACCTTCGGTCATTTCTAAAAGACTATGTTTCCACAAATTTTAATTTTAAAGGCGAGATAAAAATTCTGGTCATAGTGCCAGAAATATAGATTTTTTGAAAGGTATTCTGACAGATTTAATAAATTGATTCTCATGACAATGGCATTTGTTTGTGAAGTAAGCACCTTAAGATAATATGATTTAAAAAAATTGAGATTGAAGAATTTTGTTAAAAAAGTGTAAATATGGCTTTAATCGAAGTGATCTATTCAGGAATAACTATTACTTAATATATATTCTAAATTTGCATTCGTGTGCCAATGTTATTAACACGTCCACAAATTTATGTCCTCGAATTTTAAAATTGTGTTTAAAGTGAAAGATACATATACAAACAGTCAAAAATATTAAAACACAATAGTATTTAATTCGAAACAAAATATTTATATCTAGAATACAATATATATTATATTTCGCACATACACGAAGTCGTAAAATGTTTTGAACAGATTCATTTAACCTGTTCCGTCTTAAATTAAAAACTATTTAATAAAATATTTCAAAATTTAATCAGATTAAAGAAAGCTCTTAAAAATATAGAATAGTTATTGAAGCCTAATTATATTATATCACAATAAAATCTTGCCTTGTATGTGCTATAATTGACCTTTTTTTTATAGTAATTTAAAAAAGGAATCTGTTAAGATATATAATAATATTAATTTTACGAATATCTCACTCATTTAATAACTCATTTAATCACTTATCTCATATAATATATTATATTCATATTTACTTCAAGACAAATAATCATGTTGTTGGCATCTCTTCCCATGTCCGACTGATTTAGCTCCTCACTTCGTCCCTGCTTTTATACTCTTTTCTACGAGCACGTGCGCGGGACAAAGTGGAGAGCCGGAGGGAGGGCAGCCAGCGTGAGAGGAGAAACCAGCAACGTTTTTATTGAAAATCAAGATACAGAAGTACAGTTTACATTTATGAGGAGAATACATGTGGTACAGTTAACATAGAAATTATAAAGTACTTGTTTCTTTAAATCATCCTTCTTACGGCCTCCAGCCTCTTCCACGCCTTCGGTATGTTCTGATGGAGCCTCCGCCATCGCCTCTCGAGGCCGGAATTGTGTATACTTGGATCGCCGCTGGTGGGTGGATGGCAGCGCCAGCATCTCCTCCCGAGCCGGTTATAGCTGTGGGCCAGTCTTTGGTCAGTGCTATGTACACTGTATTTATCCGGTGGATCAGGATGGGTTGTTTAGTCTGCGGCCGGTCTGGGTAGCTGCCCATAAAATGTGCGTTACTAGTTAAACATATTAAGCTTGTGATGTTATTTTTGGTTAAAAGAGTTACTTATAATAGAAATCTAATAATCAGTTGACTAAATTCTTCAAAGATAATATATCGTTGACAATTTTACTGTTTATTTGTTTTGAATTTCATTCAAAACTCCTAAGGTTTTGAATATTCCTTATTTATTCATTTACAATTAAAATATATGTTATACATATAATCTACTTACCTTTATTTCACAATATTAAATAATTTTTCTTTATTTTTATTCATAAACTGCCAACCCGCCATGTTTATTAATTTTGTTGGTAGGTGATTTTAACGCTATCTGCTCCAGAGAGTGGTTTATTTCGGAACTATTCGATTCGTTTATTTTTATGTTCCTGGACACTTATAGCATCTGGCTGTCTCTTGAAACATTAATTGCCCCTAGCGGAAGAAATTATTATTCTCGTTTTGTTTTTTTGTTTGGTGCCAAGTTTAAATTAATTTTAAAGATGAATTATGTTCCTATGTAAAAAAATTATAATCATCTTAATAGTAATACCCCCAATACCTAAATAATTAAGATTGTTTGCTTTATTTTTGCTTACAAATCCTGGTGAATGTTTTCTCCTAGGCCGGTGATTGTTTATTTTGAAACAAAAAGAACGTGTTTGTGTTTTGTCTAACTTTTTGTTGTGACTCTGAAATTGGCTTCGAAAGTGGAAGGAAGGATCCGATCTGGGGATCCTTCAATTATATTTTTTGAAAGGTTCATGGTGGCTCTAATCATCTAAAACTTCTAAAAGAGGTATAAACTTGTGAAAAAGGTTGAGTGGAAGCACTCAAAGAAGATTTTTGGTGGAAATTTAAGGCCGGAGAGTTAAATATCGACGGAGCTTTGATTCAACATTTTTACCAGAGCAAGGACATTTTCGGATGAGATCAAATCCATCTGTAAACATCATGTTATGGATGTAAATGATTAAGCATAATCCTTAAAATTACTAAAGAAGGACAAATAATTTCAGTTTCCAAACTAGAATTAATACTTTTTGTCCACCTCAGAACAATATTATTTTTCTGTTTGTTAAAGAATCATAGCCTTATTGCTACATGTTATAAAGAATACATTTTGTTGTTGTTAAAATCCTGTTATTTGCTTAAAGAAATATTCCTATTATCCTCACAATTCAAGTGAGAGTTTAACAATTTCAAGTATTGCTTAACAATACTTATATTAAGTTTATAACTTAAGAGGCATGCCTTATAGGTAGGGTTTATTTAAGGATATCATTCACTACAATAATTAAAAATCACTCTTTAAATTCAATTGTTTTATTGTTATTTACATCAGTGTACCTTATGTTTTCTTTTGAACTTGCATCCCATGTATAGCGATGCTCAGTAGATTGGATTGATCAGAGCAAGAATCAGAATCTACATCAGGAAGTCTTCGGTTGTAAGTGTCCAACTTAAGTCCAAACTTTAGGTAAAGTCCAGGGGTCTTGAGCGAAAGGGTTTTCGTATTACCGCTGAGCAGTTTATGGGGATAAATTTATTTAATAATTAAAAATCTACCTATCTCACAAAATAAAAGGGGTTGGTAGTTGGCGCCTAATAAAGAATACAATACTATAATATACAATATTATTATATATTATATAAAAATTTAAATTAATTCTTTCATTCAAAATTTAAAATAAACATATAGACATAAAGAAAGAAAGAAATATATGTATATATATTTTTTTTTCATTACAAGCTATATAATATTACAATACTCAACAAAGTAATCTACAAGGATATAATGAGTTTAGTTATGATTTCTAAAAGTAAATATTTTCTATTTTAAAATACACATACTTAAATTTGCCTATTTTTTCTTTATCATTATTTTAAATTTTATTTAACTACTACTGAATAGTTCAATTATTTGTTTTTAAAGTTATTATTAGCATATTGATAAAATTATTTATATGAAAAACTTTAATTCTTATAAACTTTAAAATAATAATAATTATTATTATTACTACTACACTGACGCAGCCTGAATAGGAAAATTTAATTGTTTATCTTGATAAAAATATTACCGTCTACTTTTGTGAAATGAGTGTTTATTTAATGTTTTGTTGTTTATCTTGTTATGTTCCTTTCAAAAGATTTATTGGTGCTAGAAAAACTTAATATGTTTGCCCCTACAAGTATTTCTCTTTCCTCTTCCGTGTTAAGATAATTTATCCCAAAGGTGCCGAAAAGAGGATTTCCATCGTTGATCCGTTGTCTTGCGGAGAATGCAAATAAATATATATATACTAATAATAATAATAATTATAATAATAATAATAATAGTTATTATATATGACGTTATAAACATATCGCAGTTGGTATTTGTCTTAGTCTAATTAATAATAATAATAATAATAATTATTATTATTATTATTAATTAGACTAAGATAAATACCAACTGCGATATGTTTATAACGTCATATATAATAACTGACATTGATGACACCCTGTGAACTTTCCGTTTGAGAATAATATGTAATTTTTATTCACCGAGTATGTTAAGTATATTAAGTGAATTAATTATTTATTTAGCTTGTTTATGTATATTTTCAAAATGTTACAAAACGGTGAAAACTATCTTGAATACAAAACAGTGATAAATATTGTATATGTGTGTTTAGGTAAATGTGTATTATTTTTTTTACCACGTCTCCCTGCCAGTTAGTATTGCACTCGTATTAACTAATCATTAAAATGTTCTAGGGATAAGGAAGGTTTAATCTAGAGAAAGTGTAGTCGCATTTTTATATATGGAGCGTGAAAAAATATTTAGGGAAGAATATATCAATACACCCGACCGGAATTTAAACTCTGCTCCCCTTGTCCCCGCAGGTTTTTCGTGGGTGACGTCTTAAGGTGGGATGGAAGGGAATGCGAGAAAAGGCCAGTGTTTTTGCAATTTTTTATAGCAAAACAATTTTCTGGCCAAAATAAATAAAATATTGACTCAATTACAAACATATAATTTTATTTTATTCACATGATGATATCAACAGTCCTTGAATATCTGTTGAAAGTGTTCTGGAATTTAATGATCAATTTTTCTCTTCATTTAAAATTTTGTAAGCTAATGCCACCAGGCTCATGACAAATATTTAACAACTGTTGATATCAGCATGTGAATAAAATTAAACTATATTTGTACTGGGGCAATATATTTTTAATTATAGCCAAAACAATGTTTTGCCATAAAAACTGCAAAAACACTGGCCTTTTCTTGCATCCCCTTCCATCCCACCTTAAACCAGTTCGGGACGATTCGTGCCCAATCCGATTGATTGCATTGGCTATTTATTTCCAACGACTCAAGAGGAGGGAAGTTAAAACCTCTTTGGATGAGAACCATCTTGGTTAATGGTCAGTTTTGTTTACTTTTAATGGTTGGAATATTTGGCAATTCTCTCGTCTAATTATAAGTAAAAATAAATTGTAATAATCTGCATATAATTTTAATATTATTTGATCATCACTTTGAAATTTAAATTTTTAACCATTAAATGAGTAATTATGTAATTTGATTGGATGTATACCTTTAGAGGACTTTTAAAAAGTGACTCTTTTTAGTTTTTTTGTTTTAGTTTTGTTCAAAAACAAATTTTAAACATTTACGGGAAAGAACCATAATTTTCAAGAGAAGGAATTCACCCAAACAGAGAAAGGAACTAGCCGGAATTGTTTTAATAACATTTCTTATCTACAAGGGAGGTGTTATTACCATGAATCTCCAAACCTCTGGTAGCTAGGCGTCTGTTATTTTAGGTACCATCACCATTATTAACAAACTTAACGCGCATTGTTTTAGTCCCCAGCATTCAAATTCATTATCAATAAGAAAACAAGCTGTGTCCAAGATTTCTTATATAATTAAAAGTTAACGTTGTGATGTTATTTTTGATAAAATAATTACTTATAATAATATAAATTTAATAGTCAGTTGACTCAGTCTTTCAAATACGTAATTACCTTGACAACTTTACTGTTTGTATTTTTTATTTCAATCACAACTTCTAAAGTTTCGTATATTATATTCACAATTGAAATATATATTATATGTAATCTACTTAGATTTATTTAAATAAATTATTTTTTTCTTTATTTTGATTCATAAACTGCCAACCCACCCGACTTTTTTTGGTAAGTGATTTTAACGCCATCTGCTTTAGAAAGTGGTTTATTTCAGAACTGTTATGATCTTAGTTTATTTTATGTTCTTGGACGCTTATAAAACCTGGCTGTCATTTGAAGAACTAATTGCCCCTAGCGGAAGAGATTATTATCGTTTGGATTTTAGAGCGAAATTTAAATTAATTTTAAAGATGATTTATGTTTATTTGTCAAATTATAAAATTAAGTTATTTTTATAATAATACTTTCACTTTCGGCAATAAAACGGTGTCAAAAGTAAAGGCTAACCTTCAAGGAAGGATAAACGTGAGTTTTCATGCAGACATTATAAAATATAAGCCACTAAGAAGGAAAAAATAAAATTGCTACCAGAGATCAATCTACATTATTGGGTGAGACAAAATTCATCGTCCATCACCATCCTATTGCTAGAAGTTTAAATTACATTATTGAAGAACTCATTATTTTAACCTGCTATACAAATATTTCAAACCTGTTGTTATTTCATCCAAAAGACTATTTATGTATCATAATTAATAACAATTATTTTGTCATAACAATTCAAGTGAGAATCTTACAATTTTTAAGTATTGCTCAACAATACTTTTATTAATTTTGTAACACAGGAGGCATGGCTTATTAAGTAGGGTTTATTTAAAAGTTTTTTCTCTTCAACATTAATTACAAACACACTATAAATTTCATTGTGTAATTTGTTTTTTTATTTAGAATATTAATGTACATTTTATTTTTGAACATTGCATCTCATATACAGATATTTTCAGTAGATTGGAGGTCCAATGCAAGAATAATAATCTGCTCCAGGAAGTCCTTAGTTGTAAGTGTCCAACTTAAGTTAAAACTTAAGGTAAAGTCCAGGGGTCTTGAGAGAAAGAGTTTTTTCGTCTTAACGCTAAGCAGTTTCTGGGGATAAATTTATTAAATATTAAAAATCTACCTACCCCACAAAATAAAAGGGGTTGGTAGTTGGCGCCCAACAATATACCAATACATATACATTAAATTAAATTCATTTATTCATACTATATAATATTAAAAAATTATATATATAAATTACACACTTTTTCCCCCCATAACATGTTTCTTTCTTATACTATATCTGTAATTTCAATTTAATTTATACTAAAAACATCCATCGTGATGGTTTTTCAGTTACGAGTCTCCACTTTGAGTAAGATGGAAGATATGCGCTGAGTTTTAAAATTTAAAAATAACACTTGGACACGAGAATAAAAGCCAGATCGTCATTAACTACGATAGTTTGGCTATTTAATCCATTATAATAATGTACGCATATAAACATTCGTACAATTGTCATTGTCAGCGTGAGTTGAAGATAGTGGCGTTATCTGATAGCTCGTGATCTTAATAGATTATTCGTATGTAGCTGACGATTTCCACACATCCATCACAGATTCCGCCTTAAAATATGAGTGAAGAATCGTCCTGGGTACGGGACGACTCCTGGATATCTCAGTGGTCAAATAATTGTTGTACTAAGCCAAAGGTCCCGGGTTCTATTCCCGTGTACAGGTATAATGTTTCAATTCAAAGAATATTCATAGAATTTTTCTGGTTAAATTAATTCTATTTTTAAAATAAAACTGATTTTAAAGGCTAAAATTAAAGTAACATATTGTACATTTTGTAATTATGTGATAATTCTAATATATAATATTTGTACAATAATAATAATAATAATAATAATAATAAAGTATTGCCCAAATACATAACTGTACATTTATGAACACATTAAAATTAAATAAATAAGGAAAGTTAAATTAATAAAGGAGAAAGAGAGAAAAACATATATAAACATTAAGGTACACAATACTGTTGTATCACACACACACATTCACATGACATTTACAAGGCATAGTAGGCTATATCTAAACATGATGGAGATAGACAATAATAACTAGGAAATAAAACAATGCTGATAATATTTAGTAGCTATATAGATTAAATACATTTATATAGTAATGATAATAGTAATAATAATAATTTTACTTCACACACACATTTTTACTGTATAGCTACATTTCCCCTCACATAGACGATCAAGATTCCACTCGCAGACCCTGAGCAAGATTATGTTGAAAGGATTTTATAGTAGCAGCAGTTTTAATATTTGGATCAAGAGCATTCCAGGAATGAGTTCCAGCAACAGAAAAAGAGAGAGAGAGTAGAACTTAGATCTGTGAAGAGGGATGGAAAGTGTGTGGGTGTCACGTGAGGGGGTACCGAGATTATGACGTGAGGAGAGGTATTGAGGACATCCTGTTAGCAATATTTTCTTTGTCATTACAGAAGTATGTAGATATCTTCTATCATCAAGTCGTAGCCAGTCAAGTTTGTTATAAATATGTAGAAATATGGTCACGGGATCTCAAATCGAAGATAAATCTTACACGCGTGTTTTGAAGTTTTTGTAATTTACTAGCGAGTTCAACAGTCAAGTTATTGTAAACAGTAGTCAACGTGAAAAAGTATTAGAGTTTGAACAAGTGATTTTTTCAGAGCAACAGGAAGAAAGTTCTCGCCTTAATAAATGCAAAGACGTGAAAACCTTTTTACAAATATGAATTATTTGGTTAGATTGTATAAAAGTACCATTAATATGTAGGTACTGATCTTTTTTTTACCACAAGCAATGAAGGAATTATGTTTTCATTCAATATTACATTAGGGATATTAAAAAAGATGATAGTAGGTTTAAGTTTAATTGAGCCTATAGTAACAAAATGAGATTTACCAGGATTAATAAAAAATACATTATAAGTGGTCCATGTGTGCTCTGCATTAAGATCTGAGACAAGTAAAGCAATGGAGTTATTTAATAGAGGTGCAGGGGGAAAACAAATATATTTGGAAATCGTCTGCGTACAGATGATGTTTAGTGACCAGCAGACAAGTTGGTAGGTCATTAATAAACATGGAAAACAACAGCGGACCAAGAACTGACCTTTGCAGTACTCTCACATCTAAACTACGTCAACCAGAAATATATTTATCGATTACAACACATTGTTTCCGTCCAGTAACTATGAGCTATCCCAGTTTACACATGTCAGAAAAACTTAAAATATGACGATAATTTAGCAACCAAAATGTCATGATTGACTGTATTGAAAGCTTGACTGAAATCTAGGAGTACTAGTAATACTAATTGTCTGTTGCCCGTTGCCAGTCTTATGTCGTCTGTAACATTAATTAGTGATGAGATTGTGTTATCGTGTGGTCGAAATCCAGACTGATATCTGTCCAATAGATTGTTCACAGTTAGGTATCCATGTATTTGACTATGACCTATATCTTCTAACGCTTTGGATTGAGTTGGAAGGATACTTATTAGTCTATATTCCTTTACTGTACTTTTTATATCCATTACTGTTTCCAGTCTGTGGTCTGGGTCAGTTTTTTATTCAAGCCATATATTTTCAACTACCGTTACGTTAGGGCTGTCGTAGTTTCATATGCCTTTTAATCCAACTTAGGACTAGGACAGGCACAACAGACATTCTCCGGACGTTAATTCTTCACTGTGAAAGGGCAAACCCACATTTCACCAATGATACATTTTTTGGCCATGCTGAGAATCGAGCCTGGGACACTTATCTCAGTAGACAGACACGCTACCAACTGAGCTAAGGTGTCGGATCCTTTACTGTACTTGGGAAATCAATTTTCGCAATAGGCCTAACAAAAGCAGTTTTCCAAGCAGTAGGAAAGAGCAGTTCGTAGAGAGTGATTAAAAAATATCAGTTATAGAGTCAAGGATATGGTTAATTATTGTTACCCTGCATACCCTCCGTTAGTGATAATCAGTCTCTATTTTGTACTACGTCGTTATATAATTATTGTTTCGGTCGTGGCTGCTAAAAGTGCATGCATTTTTTTACTAATAGATTAATATTTGTGCTTATAATGACTGTAACATAGACAAATAAACTACATTTAATTAATGTTTTCCGGACCTAGCCTATAATCACAAACAAGAAAAAACGATCAAAAAACACCATACACAAAAATAATAAGTTTAAATTTAGTCATTCGTTAAAGAATATGTTTTCAATAAATGTATACCAGCCATGTGCAATGTATATATTTGTGGTTTTTATTTTGTACCTATGATATTTTGATATAATTTTGTAATTGTTTATATTTCAATGTCAAGGCCATTATGTCCACAATTAAAACATTAATATTAAATAATATTACCTTGTCTTCTAAACGTGTAAATAGTTTGTTTCTACTATAAAAACATTGTCTACCCCAATTTCTGTTACTAAGAAGAATGTATATATAATCTTTGTTTAACTGTCCAGTATACCATATCCTTACATGGTATATATACATACATGTCAGCATGAATGTATGCATACGTGAATGTATAAGTATTTTACTTAAGTAAATACGTACCTAAGCATGTATGTAATTATTTGTATGGATATGGTATACTGGATAGTTAAACAAAGATTATAAATCAATTCTTCTTAGTAATAGAAATTGGGGTAGACAATGTTTTTATGGTAAAAACAAATTATTTACCCGTTTAGAAGACAAGGTAAATTAATATATTATGCTGTAAAAAATGCAATGTTATAAATTATACTAACATAAATTTACGCTTGAAACAAAAAACCCATTCTGTCAAGTCATATACATTACCACGCTCTTAAGAATTCTTCATTTAAAATCTAATTAGAATGTGATGTATTACTTAGTTCATAAAATACGTAGTAGAGTTCCTATTTCTTAATCCGAGTAAGTCTAGCAAGTTTTTCTGTCACTGAAAGTATTCCTCATTAAAGCCATTAAAGAATACACAATAAGAACATTTTGAAATTGTAAATTTTATATGAATATTTTGAAAGCTTTCCAACACCCACACTTCATGATAATCCCCTACTAGTAAACATCTCGAACATATCAGCCAATTGAAAAAAAAAGTCTTTATCTCCATATTTTATCTTTTATTTCTTTGCATTTCTGTGGGTTTTACTTGTTTTATTAATAAAGTAACTGATAAAATTATTATTTGATTTTCTTTTATTAGCCATTCAAAGGTGTGTATAGACTATTTTAGTGTATTCCGATAGAAAACTGTAGCTTATGACATTTGAATTTGAGAAAATGTTAACTTTAAACATCTATCTAAACTAAAATAAATGTTATACTCTACTTATTTGCTAAACCTCTAACGTTTATATTTATGAATGGCATCATTTTTTAATATAAATATATTTTGGCAAAGAAAGCCTAAACTTAAAAAATGCTCTCAAACTTCATAAAAAGTTGAGCTAAATTTGAGATTATAGTTATCTAGGACTAAATTAAATAGATCATTGCGTGTACCAAATAATACGTACAAAAAGGGCGGAGCCGTAATACCAATTAATTTGTATTTTACCAATAAAATAGTAAATAATTAGTATCCAATAACAACCGGATAGTAGCATAAAATAATGTTTAATTTTAATTAATTTGTGATATAGTTAACAAATTAATGCTCTCACAGATGTGTCGGGAAACCACATAGGCATTTACTTGCTCTCCTTGAAGGTATTTAACTTTTAAAATGCATGTATATTTTTACAATACTATTCCTCTCTAGGACTAATTAAATATTAAATTTATAATCACAATTTGTTTATTTAAATCTTATAATTGACTAATTACTTTATACACCCTAGTAGTGTTAATCTGATTTGTTTCCCTAAATCAGTGGTTCCCAAAGTGGGATGTACCACCCACGCCCTGAGGGGTACTAAGAAAGGGGGTTGAGGGGGTATCTTATAACCCTGCTAAGTGATTTTAAACCAGACAGTGAGAAATTGATTTCACTTCATGAACACCAACTTACTGAACAGTTAAGTAATTACTAAATGTGGTATTTTCATCACTGTTGTATTATTAATCAATACAAACAAAAATAATTGGATTTTGATGAATGGGTCATTAAATGTTAATCTTTTGAATGTTAGTGTGTTATTTACCTTCTTATTGGGTTATACAAACAGATATTCTGAATAATATTCTTTCTTTAAATTGAAAAATGACCAGCTGGACATGGGAATTGAACCAAGGACCTTTGGCTAAGTACGCCAATGCTCTAACTACTTATTTACCCAAGAATCTTCGCGTGCCCAGGGCCATACTTCACTCATATTTTAAGGCAGAGTCTATGATGGGCGTGTGGAAATAGTCAGCTACACGTGTGATCAATTAAGAATCACAAGTTATCTGATAACGCAGCCACCTTCAACTCATGCTTTATGCTGCCAATAGTAAAACACAATTGTAATGAATGCGCATATCACTATGAATTAAATAGTCAAGCTCTTATATTTGATAACTACAATAGCTACGTATCTGTATAAGGCTGGTAAGGGGACATTGGTAGTAAGTTCATGGAACAAAGAAGTTGCGATGATGACCCTGAAAGATTTGGGAAACATTCCCCCAAACAATTTGTCGTATTACTTTGTTCAGTGATATTTATTTCACTGAATAATATATGTATATATTTTTCACTGAACACAGTAATACGACAACTTTTCTGGTTCCAAGCGATAGTTCAAACAAAATATTTCTGTTTCGGCGTTTGTGGTGTTATTTTCGTTCACACGTGACGGGTTCGCGATTCATGCCCGGTGGAGGCACCACATTTGTGGTATTAATCTTTACTGCGCCTACCCGTTGTTCGCTATATTCGTTGTTTTACGTGGAAATACACGCTGAAGGGGAGGATGTCATTTAGATCTCTGTGTCCAGCTCCACGGAAGTCTATTTAATAATGCAAATAACAGGTCTATATTCATGTATGTTGTATTTATTCAAATAAAATAACACACGATTACATAATACTGCAGTCGGAACTAAAAGTTATCAATGAGTGGCAGCTTGAGAGTTTTTATATTAGCACGCCGCGTACCTTACCTACAGCGGGGTTGCATAGCAAAGGAAGTCGTAAAAAGCTCTTTTACTTGGTTATAGTCGAACAAGAAATCTATAACTTTCCAGTTTCACTAAATTACACCATGTTTCATTAGAGTTTGAAACGAGAGTAAAAACAACTGTGCTAGAACTTGGAGTGGCTTGTTGTCCACATAAATACTCGGAAGAGGGTTTGATAAAGGCTAAGATTTTACGAAGGATTCATAAAGACTTGTCAACAACATTTAAAAAAAGACCAGAAGAGAAGATTTTAACATTTAAGAATTTAATAAGCTCAATATTATAAAACTGTTCATTAATTTGAAATATATTAAGGAAAGCAACTTTTACTTTTTAATAATATGAAAGGGAAAGTCTCTTTCATTACACGTCGTTTTGTTGAAGTCTGACAATTCTCTCGGAAAACAAATCATTAACAGATGATCATGATATGACATAAATTTTCAACTAAAAGTTATTTCCTTTTAAAAACAGAACGTTGTGGATCACAATAATAAAACTATAATAATTATCGTGCCGTGCCTTACCTTACTCTGGTGGTTGACATTGATCCGAGAATAAAATGTTTTACGTCAGCTTGTGAAGTTGTTCAAAACACCCCGGCAAATCTAAAACAAACCAAACAAATGATTACACTTTATTAAACTCTTCAAGTACAATAATAGCTACCAAATAGCGTTTGGGTGAGAGACTGATTGTTATAAATCACCCACTGTTTTATTTTCAGAATCAAAGTATATAGTGGATATTTAAAGTGCAGTCTATTTGATAAATTTAGTTATTAAAGGCTATTTGTAGTTTTTGAAATTACTAAAGAGCTAGAAACGTATGCACAATTGTTTAAGTTTATGAACTTAAATTTTACTTTACTTAGTTTTTCTTTACTTAAATGTTTACTTAGTTTACCCTGAAATATACCACTCTTACCTTGATGGATTACACTATGTAGCTATCCTATAAACTGCTCATAGTGCAATCCGACAAGGTAAGGCGGCTATATTTCAGTACAAGCTGAGTGTACCTTTTGTTTACTCTGAAATAATGCAAGCTTACCTTGAGTTATTCCACCATGGTATAGCTTGTAAGATAGGGTCATAGTGTAGTACATTAAGGTAAGACTGCTTGCTACCTTTCAAGGTAGACGTGGTGTACGTCTAGTAAAGACACTCAAAGTTTTGAAATATATTTTATACCAGAAAAGGTTTTATTATTGTTATTTATTTCTCCAAAATCTTCCACTTCGTAGAGTCAATCTCCATGCTACACGAATGATCCAGTTATGTAACCGGATTTTACGCAGCTTTTATTCGATAGACCTAAACTGATATCACCTGAGCTGCGCTTGGTTCAATAAACTTTGCTGTAGGTTTAATAGAGGATCGTTAAGAAGCTTTAAAAATAAATTTGAGCAGTGGTTTGTTTAACATATCGATTGACTCTATAGTGATATTAAGAGCAGTTACTGACGATAATCACGGACATTTCGTTTGATTCTAACAGGGATTATAACTTAACCTATATTTGCTTTCACGATGAAACTTTACTTGCCTAATCATTTGCAACTTAAGATAGTTATTTTTGTTTTAAAAAGTGTTTAGTTTACTTTGAAAATGATTTTTATATAGGTATTAGATGAATTCTGAATAAACTGTCTTTTATTACTGTGAATTATTTGTTGTTTTAGATTCTCAACATTTAGCAAATAACAGTTCCAGAAAATGTATCCCATTAACACCCGGACTCTGAACCGAGTCTTCCTGCTCCACTATATGTTTTAATATTGATATAGATATATACATAGATATATAATAACAATATCTGTCATAACTATATATATATAATTATGACAATTCACTTTTAAAAGCATTAAATCAATAATAGAGTTTGAAGAGAAAGTCTAGACTTTGGAGGCCCGTCGACACAGTAAGGTCATTAAGGCTATTTAATTTGAACTTATTTTAAGCTACAGTAGAACGTCAATAATTCGGACTTGTTGGGGATCGATCCAATCCGAATTATTGATTTGTCCAAATTTTCGAAAAAAACAGTACTTATACCAAAAATAAGCCTAAGCGGTATACCTAAAACTCAGTGTTAAGATATAAACATTTTCACTTTATTCAAACAAAATGCTTACTCATTGTTTCTTTGTTACTAAATATCACTAATTCTGAAGGAATATAATAAGGCAAAAATCTAACAACAAAAAAAGTTCCCAATTTTTTTTTATAAGGGCTGAGGTGCGTTTTTTGGCGGCCATGTCTCTGATATTGATACCACTGTGGTTATTTCTATAAATAATATTTTTTTTCTTGGTAATCCAGATTAATGACGATCCGGATTTGTGAGGTCCGAATTATCGATGCTCTAATGTTTATACAAACAAGATAATAATAAAAGAACAATATATCAAATGGTACCTCTGATTGTGTTGTTAATGGCCTGCTTACCTCAATTTGGATGTCAGAATGAAATTAGTGCAGTTAGAAATAAACATTAAAAACTAATTATATAGCTAAAGTTCACCACATTCAACATGAAATCTTATTTTAAAGATAGGGTGAAAACTATTCTTTGAAATAATGAAAGAATAACGTCACCATTTGTAGCCTATTTGTTATTCCTATTTCATAATGAAACGGCTGATGTGATGGTTGTGTTTGTGAGGCTGTTTAATTTATTTTGAAGTAACGTATGTAATATGAAAAACCTTATATGTAAATAATCTCTTTTTTAACATTTACTATCTATGTTCTTTATGTATTTACTCACAAAGGGGGTATGCTTGTGATGGTGCATCCTGGGTTTAAGTCCCGGCTGGGCGTATCGAGGTTCGTTTTTAACAAATGGTTTTTATCTCTCCTTCCAATCAAATGCAGGTATATTGCCTCTGAACCCCACCTTTCTCGTCCCTATCCAATTAGTGTACATTTGCGGATAAGTTGGACGGCATGTAAGACAAGGTGCTCAAAACAACATACCAACACACTCATCAAGGGGATTAATTTTTAATTAATGATATAGTTTAATTTATTGAATGAGAATTAATTATCCATTTTTCTCAATTGCAATAGTTTTATCTAGTGATTTAGGTCCCCTTGGGTGATCGATGGTCTAAGGCGTCACTCTCAAAATAGATTGGACATCCGATAACGTGGATATTGGGGTTCGAATCCTTCCTGGGTGTACTAAGGATATATTTCCTTATGGTCTCTTTCCACGCAAATTCCTACACACTTTATCTAAATTCAACCTTCCGTATCCCTAAAACAACAGCGTTATTAGTGAATATACGTTCAAGCCGTGTAGGCAGTAAGACGTGCTGTTAAATATAACAAAGATTGAATATAAATTACTTTCGTGAGATCGGTTCTATTTATTTCTTCCTTGGTAATTATTAAATAAAACGAAGACTACATAAATTGGGGATGTAATATTAATAGTTTCAATCTATTGGTCTTGGTATTTGTATTGTCAACGATATTATAATTTTAATTAGAATTGTGTTGGAGTGGTTAGCGATGCAACACTTACACTTCGAAACCAATTCGAAAGCTCTATCGATAAAGAAACACTTCATTGGAATTTAATTAATTAGTATTAAATAATGTGTAGGCACACAAGCTTAAAAATATGAAAGCAATACAGATATTGCAATATTTTCATAAAATTATTCTCTCTTACAACGCAATAATTCCTAATAAGGTAGAGTTTTATTTAAGCACTTGCACCGGTGGTTTATTTACTTTTAACCCCGGATACGTAAACAGGGAATACATTCAAAATATAAAACAAGTAAAAGCAAATACAATGATGGAAATAAACAAATATGCTTTAATAAGATCAGTTTGTCAGCACATACATTAAAAATAATACAAGCACTATCCAGTCAGTGAAGTTTTAGGCTAATAAAGGATCGCTAAAATTGATAGCTCCGAAGCGTTCCCACTCAATTGTTGTCAAGCGCCAACATTAGTACAACATAGGCAAATTCCTGGTTATGCTCGGTATGGGTAGCCTCCCCATTTTAAACACAAATACCGCATTAGTCAATAAGCAATTACACTAACAAGAATACCCTACACAATAAATGATCCAGTTAACTTGGATAAATAAACTAGCAGTCTTACAACAGGGAATGAAGACTACCCATGCTTGTGAGGCTAGCATAATCCATTTTAATCACGTTACAATAGTTACAAGCTACAGGGTGTTTATTCCGGCCATATATATTCCGGCTGAACTATAGACGAAAGTTCCAATCCAGGGTTATAGGCCTAAGCACAAAATGACCCGGCAAATAACCAATTGGCCATAGCTAGACTCGAGGTGATCAAACCCGAGATGGTAGACTATCAAACCCAGAAGGGGAGACACGGCCTCTCAAAGGGATGATATCAAAATATGTGACAAACGTGAGCCATTCCTAAAGGGAAAAGGACCCACAAGTAAAGCAACACAACACGGCGAACAACAATCATTAAATAGCTCTACAAACGTGAGCCATGCCTGATGGGCAAAAGATCCACAAGCTGAACAACAATAATTAAATTGCTCTACAAACTCGAGTCATGCCTGAAGGGCAAAAGATCCTTAAGTTGAACAGAAATCATTAAATTGCTCTACGAACGTGAGCCATGCCTGAAGGGAAAAAGACCCACAAGTTGATCACCACAATAAGACAAACTACAATCATGGCGTGAAGCGCCCTCAGTAACTCTAAGGGAGCTGACCAACACATAATGAGGCACACTGCCAGGCCTAGAACAACCTCAACAGCCCCTTTCATGCCTGAAGGCCCTGCAGACTACGACATGGTCGTGCAGGCCATGGAGTGAGACACACTACTACCTAAACTGCAGGTCTGAAGGACCCAGTATTTACCATTGACATAGATCATCACCAATGGCTAGCACAGCGAGCAAGAAAGTTTAAGACTAAACTACATTTACCTAATACAAATAAGAGTTATTAATACCCTCTTCTTCCGTCGATCAGGCCAGTCCCTTGGTACCATCGTCCCTTCCTCCTTGGAGTCGTAAATATGTCTTGATCGAAGATACGTGTGACATGTTGTATCCTGGGATAACAATGAAGTATTGTGTTCTTGTTCTGCAAGCCACGGTGTTTGATAGCGCCAGAGTCCGGCGAACCATAAAAAATTAGTTGGGGGGTGGGGGGTTGACGTCCCATGAAGTTTACTTCGGCACGTACGCCATAACCAGCGAAAACTGCTCGCGGCGCGCCACCTAGTGATTCAGTCAGATGAATTAAAAGCTCGGCCCGGTGAAGTGCGGCGTCGCTGGCCGAGAGAAGCGCAGGGCGCGTCTAATGGAGCTCGTGTTCAGCGAAGTTGTGGCGAGGTATGAAACACACACATGTATATATATGAGTATATTTTCGGCAATATATGTACATTTTATTTCAAGATCGTTATTTATGGCAGTTTATTTGGGTTGTACGGGACTTGGCTAGTTAGTACCGCTACACATTTAGCTATATTAGCAGTTTTTAGGTTGTAGGGAGTGAAGTTAATTTAATCTAGTTTTATGTTAAATTTTTTGGTCCATTTTATATGAATTAAGAATTAATAGTCGTCATTTTGCTCACAAAATACTATACTTTAAATGATTCCATTTAATCAGCTCTGTATACGAACCATTCTAACACCCACAGAGTACAGTCCCTGCTATTCGAGATGAACATGATTCACTTTTAGTTCTAGCTTGCGACACATCAACCAATCAGGTGAAACATTTATTTCCGGTGGGCAGCGCCTTTTCCTACTTACTTAGGGTCCAGTGTTGGATCCTTGGCAGAGTTGAAAGTAAAAATTAAAAAACTCCATGGCTTTATCACGCAATCGAGCAATACCGACCGAGCGAAGATAGTGTCAACTTCAATGGATAGAGAATGACATGTGATCAGTACAACGAACCCTCAAGCCATTATCAGTTTTATAGACCAGAGCTGCTGCTACTTCTTTATTCAACCATCTCCTCGTTTGTCCTCACGAGGCTTAATTTGAGCCTGTTCCACACCCACGATTTCACAGAGAATCTGAAAGTGTCGGTGATCTAACTTGGGAACTCTGAATCTGTAGACAGGATATCCGACCACTAAGCCACAGGGGCGTTCATCCTACACAGGGGGGAGTAAATCATTTTAAAATTAGGGCTGTTTTCTCATTTTACGTGATAAATGAACGGTCTGTTGTGTGGATGTTGTGTTTGTACACACTGATAGTGAGCATTGGAACGAAGAGAGATACTATTTATAATAATTATAATAATATAAAAATCAATTTGAATTTGGTGATGTTTATGAAATATTTCATAAACATTAAGAATCGGTTAGTAAATATAATCTCTCTGAAACGTATACTGAATTTTAAAATATTTGTTGTAAACATTTATAGAACAACAAGACCATAACCTGTGGATATGGAGTTCAAGGCGTAAGTTTAACAATAAACTTGAATGTTACTTACGTGATGGTCGAGGTTTGAAGCTAATCCGGGTGCCCTGGAGGTAGTTTTTCATACGTGATTTATAACTTTGATTTACCCAATTCCTCTTCCCTAGAGCAGGTGCATTTTCCTTAAACTACCCTCTCACTTGATAACGAGGGACATGCGTCTTTGGGATTTGTGGCCACGGTAAGTTTTCCGTAGGATGGAGCATTCGTCAAGCTGATAAGTCACCCATCTACAACCTGCTTATGTGGGAGCAGGGACAAGGCACCAACATTTAGCATATCAGTTGAATGTCCTTGTCTTCCTTGTACTTTAACGCGAATCCAGGTTTTTGGATCTTCCGACATAAACTCTTATAATGTCAAATTCTAGGGTTTAGATTAGGTTAGGTTAGGTTAGGTGGAAATAAAGCATTACAATGTGACATTGCCACGATCCAATTTCAAGTCTCAGATAAAAATACCATTCCAAAATATAATCCGTATTGAAACTTGCTTGGTTTTACAAATTTGAATGTGGTGGACGCAAATTCCACGATGTTATTTTTGACGGATGAAAATCCCACCGATCGAAAGTCCCGTAGCCTCTCAATTCCTTCTCCATAAAATCGGTCTTCAAATAACCTTGGTGTTGATCTGCTTCGGTGGCTGCATGGTCTAATGCGCTATTTTCGCAGTAGACTAGATTACTGATGCTGGGGAGATCTAGGTTCAAATCTTGGTTGGTGTACTGAACGTAGTTTTTCCTAAATGTTTAACCTCCCTAATACCTAAAACCCTTAGCGCAATTAGTACATTAGCGTATAACTCGAACGGGTAGTAAGATGCAGTGTTAAAGAAAATTGTGGTTGAACAAATTAATTAATTAATTAGGAAAAATTGAAATACAACAACTAAAAGTTATTTAAAACCTTAACACTTAGTTAATTATTTTGATAATTTTTATAGGTCAATTAAAAAAGTATTTACATAAATATTTATATATTATTTAACTGTTAAATTGAGATGAAATCAATAATATCAATAACAGCCAGCAATAAAGAGAACAAATTATAATAATCAATTAAAATACAGCTGGTTATTTTAAAACGGTGTTTTTCCAAATACACATAAGACTATTAGCTCAAGTTCAAACAGGTTCTTAAATTTGTTTTATTCTCATATTAATTTTTAACGAAGTTGATTCTTCTTTATCTTTGTTAACATATTATCTATTATTCCTAAAAAGAACTGCACTAAGCACTGTTTCCACAATTTACTCTTGTATATTTCCTAAAAATACATTTTATCAAAATGCAATTAATTATGTCATTGTTTGCATTGTAAGAGATGATTATTTTTAGTGGTGAGATTGTCTCTTCTTTTGTTAAATTACCGCCTTAGGAAAGTGATACATCATACTTAGAAGGCGGGATTGATTGTGCTTTCACACAGTAACTTCCAATCAACTCCAAATGCTGTAGTGGCCAAGATTATTCTCTTCTTTATTGACTTTCTTTATGTCATGAGACATTATTTTTACAGCTATGTTTGATAGAAAAGAAAAAGTAAAAGAATAGAGAAGAGGAAACTAAGAAGTTAGTGAGTCAAACGTTTACATCAAGTTGGCTTGATACATTCTCCAAATCAATTATTAAAATCCACGAAAATGATTGTGCTCTGTTTGTGCTGATTTCAGTTGAAATTCAGCTTTTGTGCAAGACTATGCTTGCAGCTAGAATTGTATTGTTAATGTAGATCAGTATTTCTAAANTATATTACACATTTTATAGTCCAATTTTCATAGGAATCTGACAGAATCGTTTCTAAATTTACTTTCAAGTCAAGTAATAATACTATGTCACTTTTGATATTTATTATTAATAAAATAACTAATAATATAGTAAATTGTTTGAATGTTAGCTCTTTGAACAAAGTAAAGTTGACTTACTCGAGTCAGCCTGTCAATATTGTACTCTTTTGATTTATTTCACTACTTTCTAGTAAAGAGGAAAAAAATTGTAGCTGTGAAAAATGTACATCCCAAGATTATATGAATGTTTATGTATTGTATGCCCCATAGCCCACAAGCTATTTTGTCTGCTCTCAGGGTGGGGTTTTAATTTTTATTGAAGTCCTAAAAAAGTTTAATGTTGGGTGATTTTCAAAAATTGACAAAACCATTTAAAATTGATGCTTGGGAATTGTTTATATGATAATATAACAAAGATAATTTATATGAGACTGCTGATTATTTATTTATGAAAACTTTGACTTAAAACTATAACGGACAATACTATTCATGTGCGGACCACCTGGCATATCGCCATGGACCACAGTTTGAGAACCACTAATGTAGATGATTAAGGGTAATACTTAAAAATAACTAAGTTTATAAGGTAAATGTGTTTATACTTATTTTAAATAAGATATGTTTGATGTAAAAAAATTTTACACAGTCAGGGATAGGGATGAAAAAGGCTGACAACATGACATCCTCTATGCGCATATGTTTGCACAAACTTCGCCAACATGCGGCGGCCACTAAAGTCATTATAGCTCGCTGGCGGGGGCTAGCGTCATTAAGAAGTGGAAACACTAATTAAGAAAAACCACCCCCAGTACAACCCCCTGGGGATTTAAACCCCTGACCTCTTGATCTGACAACTAGACGAGGTAAACGCCTTAATCCAAGTGCCGAGCGATGCGGGTAGCGTATTAGAAGTGAAACATCTGATAAGTGTGAAGCTTGATACATTTTAGCTTAACGCTATGAGACTCCAAAACAACTGGCAATATTATGTGGTTTAACACCTTTTTAGAACCAACCTTAAAATTCCATTTAATTTTACGTTATATTTTTTAGAATTAAATAATTTCAAAGTGTAGCTTATGAACTACATTCCTGTAAAGTTCGTATCCAATCTGCTATTGTACACCTCAGACAATAGAAATCGTTAAAAGATGACAACGATTTAATCAACGAGCACTTTCGAATAAGTTTAATCTTTCTATTAATGTCCTCGAGAGGAAATACGGTCCAGTGGTCCGATCCTATCGCTCCTCTCGGCCAAAGTTGAAGCTCTTATAAAAGAGGAGGAAATGGAAGTGTCAAGTACCTAGAAATTGAAAGTAAGTTCTGTAAGAAGATCTAAAACTGACATTTTTACACCTCTCCAAGTTTCTAGGTCGTCAAGAGGAAGGTTTTCTTTTATTCTCTCCCTTGAAAGCTTGACATGCTCATATTTCTGATTTGATCAAAACTTTAATGATAACGCTTTTCTTCTCTAAGAATTTCAGAATGTTCTGATTAAGGTGGGTTGAAAGGGGACAAGAGGACAGCTCAAGTGTTTTCGTAGTTTTTATAGCAACATTTTTTTAAATCAAAGTAAATAAAATATTGCTCCAGTAGAAACGTAGAGTTTAATTTTCTTCGCGTGGTGATATCAACATTTGTTGAATATCTGTCATGAGCATAACGGCATTAGATGAGAAACTCTTTATATGATGTGAAAATGCTGTCATTAGATTCCAGGACACCCTTGACAGATATTAAAAAAACTGTTGAGGTCATCATGTGATTACAATTAAATTAAACTCTATGTTTCTGCTGAGGAAAGGTTTTATTTATTTTGATAAAAAAAATGTTTTAAGATAAAAACTGAAAAAAAACTGTTCTTTTCTTGCATCCAA
>CABFWB010001060.1:52036-146606 GCA_902151455.1 Timema bartmani | reverse complement strand
CCCCCACAAACCTTCAGTTTAAGAAAGCCCCATAAAAAGGTGCTGAGACGCGTTGCAGATAGATATCTAGAAATCCCGAAACTGTTTAAGAAGTAGTTTCTTATTTCAAAATATGGTTCACAACAAAATTGACATGAAAGTTAGGGGACTACATATAAACATATTTTAAGTTTTATAATTAAAATAATAATATTAAAATGTGAGATAGGCTTATTTTCAACGACATTGTATGCAACAATCGTGCAGTTATGACATTAAAATAAATGATGAGAAACATTGTTTTAGCCTTCCTCAAATAAATAAAGTAAATTTTAATAAAATATCTACAGAATCTTTTAAGGTAATTGAGGATGGTTTTGACTGTTTTCAAGCTTCAAAACAGTAATTCCCATGTTGAATACATCAGTGTGATAATATTTTAAATAAAGTATACGGCACTCTTAATTTCAGGTTGAATATTGATTAAGGCATGTACTACATTTGGAATAAAATTAGGAATTATACAGTGTTTCCAAAATTTGTGAAATAGTATAAATGTATATTTCTAGCCATAATTAATACACTTGTAATAAAAGTTGAATAGATTTATAGAAAACACCAATAAAAAGCATAGGATATGTATTTTTACTGCTATGTTTATGAGTAAAATACTGTTATAATTATAAATAATAATAATAATAATCTATCACTTCCAATACTACAGTTTATGCGTACGAAAATAAATACAAACAATGAAGTTTTAAATAAATCCAGTTGCCTTTCACAATAGCTTACAAATCACAGATAAATAAATGATATGGTTCACCGCACAGAATGTATCTCTGTTTTATCTTAAAATAGAGACATTAACATTTATTAAAAGCTCGTAAGATTTGTGAAACTAGGTAATATAAATTCTTGCAGAAACACTCCACCAAAGAGCATCAATGAAATAATATACACTGTTACAGAACCATTGAGAAAAGAGGAGCATCTCTGTCCACCAAAGAACATAACAACCGATTTCATATTTCAACGTACTTTATAGTATATATGTGTTTGCTTATAGTTCATAAATTATTTATTTTATAAAATTATATCCCAAAGTAACATATCTTTATTTTAATACTGCTACAACTTTACAATGATAAGTTATTTCGTATCTTAAATAGTTGCAGGTATATAATCACAATTAGAAATTTCCGTTTCTCTAAATTACCCTTAAGGCCATGTTCATGGGAAAACGAGAGTGGCCATTTTGTTTGTAATTTTAAACTTTAGCTAGATACAAAATTTAATCAAAATCTTTATTGAGAATTTTAAAGTAATTAATTTTATATCTTTTATGCCCTTCGGTAAGCTACCCTTAATTTTAGGGTTAGGGTTTAGTTGTGAAACGTAATAGATCCACTCTCACTCAACTGTTTCTTGTCTTATTACGTCACAGTATTTCTAATTAAAAGCACTTAAGGTCCCTCATGGGAATTTTTGATCATTCTTTTGGGTTTGGAGCTACTTTCCTGCAAAATTTCGGCTTCCCAAGACTTCTGGATTTAAAGATTTTTCTGGCTGAACAGAGTAACTGGTAATTATTATAGAGGAGATTATGGGCCCACTCTAATCAAAGTGAAATGCCTAAATTGCCGTTCGCACCTTAAAACATATTATAATTTATCCTAAAGTCTGTTCACCGTAGGAATTGACTTCTAAAAGGCCTTTTTCCCTACCAGAAAGCTATTATATAGTAGGATATTGGTAGGAAAAAAGACCTTTCAGAGAGTAATTCCTACCGTGAATGGAGTATATTTCATATAGTATTTAGAATATAATGTGTATTTATTCAGATTTGAAATTGTGGTTTTAACCTCAAGAACTAAAATGGTTAGAGTTGTAAGAATATATTGGTTTTTAATAAGCCTCATACTTTTAAAAAATTACTATTTTTAAATCTAATTCATATAAAGAAAAAGCCTAAGTTAAAATGTTTCAAATTTTACCTATTTAAAGGATTATTATTTTAAATAAGTACATCATTATCTACTAACCAAGTTACTTTCATAGTTTTCTTATAGTAATAAAACAAATATTCATAAATTTAAAGTATTCTATCTAAAGTAATTTAAAGCATTAAATGAGCTGTTTACCATAATCTCTCAATTAACAAAACTCGTGCACAAAATGTTGCCCAAATTATTTTAAAACACTTTAATTAACTAAAATGTTAAAGCAACAAATAGTTGCTGAGCATTGCAAGCAATTCTCTATTAGTAGCAAGACTGTCAAAGCTGTATTCCTAAATCGCAAAAAATAAGGTTATATATCCACTAATTACCACTATAGATTATTTTTATATATATATAATGTTGTATTTCAAATCCTGTATCATAAAAACTTTACCGAATATTTAAATCTTGCTTTGATGTATGATTCAAATATGTTAATTTCAAAGCACAAACTCACAATTTTATTATACGTATGATGTATATCTTCGTTTTAATACTACAGATACGCTTTTAGATTTTAAATTAGTCAAAATAGCAATTATATATTTCATCCGCAGCTGTTTTTGGATAAAATCAAACATTATTCTGTAAAGGGGATGTTTCGTAAACGTTATTTTTTTTAAAAAACATTAATTTCTTAAGTTTCATGGGTTGAAAATTACGTTTACTGTTGGATTTTTTGGTCCTATAACGGCGGGATGATTTAAAGACGATTTCTTGACAGATAACTTAACGTTCATAAAAGGTAAATAACTGTACAGGCCTAAACTAAAGTGGAAATGCTCAACAAAATGCTATAAATGGATACATTTTAAAGTAAAATATAAAGGTAAGATAAAAACTTTTGGCGTAAAATAGGAAAATATACACCAGAGATTATCGATGGGATTACAGGAACTATTACTAGGATAGTAGCTTTATTTATTGTTTAGAGATACACGTATTACTACAATAGCCATGGTATTTTAGTTAAAAATCCAACAAAACCTTACGTAAAATAATGTAAGACTGAATTTTTGTAAATATTTGGAATTTACCTCTGATCAAAGTAAAAAAGTCCCCCAAATTATTATTTTAACGTCACAAATTCTCTTCACTAGCGTGATATACTAGAATGATTTATAGTAAAATATTCGTTGAGGTAGCATGGGGTGGACGTAGAATTCATAGTTAGAAACATTAAGGGCCGGTCTTATGCCTACGGGCTAAATATTGCTATCGGGAGGTTAAAGTTAGCAACCAGTTAAAGGTTATCAGCCACTTTAATATTTTACACGTATTATGAACTGTATTTATCTGCTGGATAGCTATCTGTAGGATAAATATATATTTTATGTAGAAAATGCAATGTTAGTCCTCTTTTTACTGGTGCGCGCATGCGTATAAGCCCAGACGCAACCGCTACAACCTTGCGAGTGGCGAGAACGTTCAACATTTGTTAAATAATGGCGGCTAAACGAGTGCGAGTAAACAGATGGCGTCACTTGGCCAAAGAAGCTAAATTGTCGTGCCAAGTACTAATTTCGGTGTCTGCCAAAATGGGGTCAATAGTTGGGTACAACGTTTACAAAATTTCATTTATTGTACTCACATTTTGATGATTTGTTCTTATATAAATATAACTCTACAAATAGCTTGTCAGTTTATATAAAAGTGTGAATTAAATGTTCTAACCCTATATAGTTAGAGCCCGGGCCTGTGCTTACTAAACACGTGAACCAAGATTTTAACCTAAAAACATATTCTGATAGGTGAAACCTCATTAAAAACAACGCGTCACTATGGCAACAACCATTTTAACTTTCAGATAAAAGTTATCAGGTATTTAAATCTCCTGATAAAAATGTGATGGATAAATACATTTTATCTGGTAGATAAATGCTATCTGGCAGTCATAAGACGCACTTTTAACTTATCCACCAGATAGAAATATTTATCTATCAGATTAATCTTTATCCAGGAGTCATAAGACCGGCCCTAAGTCTGACAACATGCAAACTTTAAGAAAAAAATCTGCTCTTTATAAAAAAAAAATAACGTTCCACATTGTGGTCGAAATATTAAAAAAATACCCGATTTGGTGGCTGTATGGTATAAAGCTCTACTCTCACGTTAGACTAGACTGCCGATAACTGGGAGATCGAGGTTTGAATCTCGGTCAGGTGTACTGAGGGTTTTTTCCCAAAATAGTTTTCCACTCTTCCTCCACGAAAATACGGGCACACTTCCTTTAAATATAGCCTTTTTAATCCATAAAATATTAGCGTTATTAGTATTTTAGCGTATAATCCGAATGGGTAGTAAGATGCTGTTCTAAAAAAGAAAAAGTTGCCCGCACTATGCATTCTCAGTTCACTTAATGTAACTTATTGATGATAGAGGGAATTTCTAGGTTTTTTTACATCAGACCAGTTAACTCTGGATTGAAAATCGCTATCATTATAGAATGAGTGGCTACAACTGAGTAAACTGCAGCGAGTTTAGGACACGCTGTGGCTATAGAGAACTTGTAGTCGTTTGGCTGATGGATCTGTGTGTAGAAAAAACAATATTGGAATAGCTATATTAAATAAGCTTTAGATTAAAACCCACTCTAACAAAAATCAAAGTGCATTCCCCCATTCATTAACTTAAAACCAAAAGGCTTGAGTGGTATTTAGTCAGATTCCCCTAAATTGGATGGTAGTGTCTGACTGTCAATTATTTCATTTGTGTGTGTGTGTGTGTGTCCTTAATACTAATTATCGGTACTATTTTTCAGTCAAACATTATATCTATAAAATAGAGAGTTCCCTTCAATGTCTGCATAATTTTATTTAATCCACCCCTTGGATAATCAGTACTGAATTTCAGTCTTTACTAAAGTTCTCACGACAAATAATGCAGTTATTTGTATTTCCTTCTTCAATTTGTAATTCAAATATCCTTACACATTTATATAAATATCATATGTATATAATATATATGTGTATTTGTTTTTTACTCCTTAGTTTTTGTTTCTCTCTCAGCCTTTTTTTTCCGCAGTAATTTTCTTTTGTTTGTTTGTTTGTTTGTTTGTTTGTTTTTTGCGGACGAAGTTCGTACAGTATCAAGGAAATAACGTTGACTGGTCTTTACGTCATTTCCACTTGTTTTAATTTCCCTTTAGATTTAAGATTGTAGTATCTCCTGAGAATTTCTTCTTGGCTCAAGTAAATAATTTTCACTTGGTAATCAATTTGCGAATAACAATTAATTGTATTGGTTTTAACGTCAGTGTTTTGCTTCCTAATGGCAGTGATCTATGGCCTAAAACATTCCCTAAAATATTCTACTTTTTATGTTTAAAAAAAACTCATCTATCTCTATCTTTAGCTATAAACGAACATACAGAGGTACAGAAACTATACTTTATAAGGATATTTGAATACTAAGTAACCAAACAAACAGAAATATTGTTTCTTTTTGGATTTAAGATCTAAATGTATTCTGTAATAATTAATATTTAACTTTTGCAACAGAGTTTAAAAAGATTTACATTCAATAATAAAATACATCCTTGATCGTGTGTTTTAAGACAAAATCTTTGAAAAACATCAATTTTATTTGATTTGACTTAATTTATTTCATAAATAGTCCAAAGCCTTTCCGGTGAAAATATATATTATATAACAAATAATTCATTCAAATATAATCAGTGGTTCTCTGGTTATAAGCGAGCATACGGAGGTAAATAAACTTTTCTTTAAATATAGATGATAGCTTTGAGCAAAATTTTCAAAAATAGGATTTCAGTAAACTATTCTTAAGTAAGTTTTCCTCAGCAAAACAAATAGCTCATATTATTGATAAAAATAAATCCTCTCCAATGTAAATTTTAAACAAAGTAGTTCAAACCAACTATGGCTTTAGTTCTAATTTTAAAAAATAAGATATTTTCAATACTCAAATTATTTATAAGGTATTTGTAAAAACAAAAATGTATTTTTAAAATCATGAGAAACAGTTTCCAGATACGCATTCTAAACTAAATCTTAAAGAAAATTTTGGAAAATTTCCAAATTTTCTCAAATATGTTAAATTAAACTGTCCTTAAATTAATTTTTTTTTAGAAAAAACACACTATTATTTATCATGTACAATCATCCCCAGATATTAATTTCCTACAAAAACGTTAAAGGTGTTTTTTAAATCAAAAATAAGCACTCTAAAAATGGTCCAAGGTATAGCAATATAAAATCTAAATATAAAGTTTGAACGAAATATATCCCACCGTTTCGGATCAATACCCAGGTACAAACAGAAAATGTACATTCAGACATTGGGACTGACATTAACTGTAAAATCTATTCTATTGGTTTCGAGAGCAAACAAAACGCAAAGCCTCATCATAATCTCGAGATAAAACATTTTAATCGTGAAAATGTTTGGTCTTTATATGAGAAAGTTAAAAGCCTCAACCTTTTTCTTAGAAGAATACAATCCACTATAGCCAATTAATATGAGGCTCAAAAGAATTAAATAGCAAAATAATGTTATAATAAAACAAAATGGTCAATTTGACATCAGAATTTATTTAAAATTGAATGACATGAAAAGTGCCTTAAAATTAGTTATACGTAATATAACAATTAATATAATTAATCTTTCAATCCTAATTTGCCAATAAAATGGCGATGTTTAGAGAAGCCGCTATTTTTGTTTCAAAACATAATCAAATCCTAAACTAATTAATACATGATTAAATTTTACTGGTTGACATAGTGACAAAACAACAAATATGGCAAACCTACGAAAAAATAAAATAACGTAAGCACATTCTGTGTAAAGTTAAATATTTACACTTAAATAATATTGTTTAAAAAACATTAGAATATATAAATACATAAACAACCCGGTGAAGTCAAATTTTAATCAGAATAAACAATTAATTTCCCACCCGTCAGCTGATTTGGTGAAACAAAACATCGACTACCGACTACTGCAGTGACAACATCACGTTCCCTGTGGCAGTTAATTCATGACAAGACCTGGAAATTACAAAATTGTTGATTCCAATACATTATACGTTAAAATAAACAAGGGTGAAACTAAACAACCTTTTATTTCTATAATAACTCACGTATAGCAAACCATGATTATCACGCAGTTTTTAAAAAGTGTTGTTCAACATAGAAATACCTATTATATTAAACATTTTAGCAATGGTTTACACGGTTATCTAACAAAACATGATATTTCGGAGGGTAATGTTTTATTAGAAATGGGTTGATGTCACAATGAAGTGCTTAAACAAAGAAAATGTATTTGTTTACAAACTTTAAAATGTTGCCTAAAATTCAAAAACGCTAGCGAATCATCTCATAGCGTAGTTAGCAGTCTTTTATTATATTATATTAATGATCCCTCTCTGGTTAGATAATATGCCAGTTTTATTGTCAAACTTAGTAAGCCTCAAGTGCTGTGCTATACTAGATAGAGGACGGCACCTACCTAGACCAGAATGTAATGGGCCAGTTTCGCATAGAAAGATTCCTAAATTGAGAAAATTTACTACTGAAGCAAATAAAACACTCATATTGGCGAAAAGTTGAGAAATAATCCACCACACGTGATGATTTGGGCAGGCCTATATCAGCCCAACAAGTTTGATTTGTGCCTCACTGAATCAGAAAACGGAACTTATTTCGATCAAGATTGAGACTGGATAGTGCCACGACGGGAACAGTTCGATCTTCTCGGGAAAGTTGGGTTTCACCACCAGGATGCAGCACCTGCACATTGTGCAATCTCATTTGGTGAGTATCTGGGTAAGGCCTACTGTAGATAGACCGTGGTTCATCTTTTACGTCTGTTCTGTGACAGCCCTGCGCCTTTGGCCAAAACAACAACCACGCAAATCAGCAAGATCTCAAACAGCATGTTTTATACAGGTTTTATTCAGGCTATACACATATTATGTACTGATTACGCTAATGGGCTAGGGATGAGTAGGATTGAATTCAGAGGACGTATGCCCGCATTTCTGTGGAGAAAACCATTTAGGGAAAACCACTTTTAGCACACCCTACAGGGATTCGAACCCCGATTTCCCTGTAATCAGCAGTCTAGTCTATTTCTAGAATGACGCCTTAGGCCATGTGGTCAATTACGTGGGTCATCCATATTCGTATAAATGAGTGTTGTATTCAATAATCACCACAACACTAGATTATTTATAATGGAATAAATTAAAATTTAATGTACGCCATGAAATCAATGATCGTATGGATGTATTAAATTATTATAACGCGTGAGGGGAATTTTAACAATAATTTTTACCAGATGAACGTCAAGGTGTGAATGAAGGAAACGCGTGATAAGAGGGCCACCACAGTAAGCGAGAAATTACCGCGCAGACTTTAGCTCTAACGCAAAATGTAATTCTATGATTGGTTATTTTAAAATATATTTCACGCCACAATAAAGTTGAAGGATTCCAACAGGTTTATTTTCCCTTAACAACCCTATAACTTTTGAGTTTTAAAATCATTATAAAAATGTTGTGCTATATTCTAAGACTCCCCATCTCCTTTTACCACTTACGTTCGTCGAAATTCACCTCTGAAACCCACCCTTAATCTATAGACCTACCCGCTTTAAATCCTCGTTCATTCCCGTGAGAGTCATTCTACTGTACTTTCACCGAAATCTTCGTGTGTCCACTTTCATAGTTTTTTTATTTATTTATTTTTTGCTGTAGTCTTTTTCTGTAAATTGGTTTCCCTCTAGCTGGCACTTGATCTCAATTTGCAGCCGTCCCCTCCTGACAAGATTGGTTTTCCGTCACCTCAACATGTGACAATACCCAGGGTGGGATGTAGATTAAGAAACAAAATAAGTGGTGGGTGGTCACAGTTGTACCAGTGAAATAAAAACCACCCTGGGAGCTGGAAAACATGGTGTCTTGTTAGTGGAAATCCTCAGACTAGGGATAGAAAACAAAATACACGCAGCGATATTAGAATTTATTTTGGGAATTATTTCCTTTGTGATAAGCTGAATCGGACACTTTGTAATTTCTTCAGGATTTAATTAAATTACTTATGGTATATTTGTTAGTTCTTTTTCTATAACTTGTTTTTGAAATATATAATATAATTACGTTGGTAAATTATAGCTAGCGTTAACTTACCTTGAAAAAAAACTACCTCGATCGGTGAGTCCACGAGCTAAATTACAAATTCGTCTAGTTTGGTTTACCCTTGATGGAAGGAAGGGTCAGGAATCAAATACCTTCAAGTGTATTAAGGGTGGTTTTACCTATATGGTTGACGTCCGTGGTCTTGGGGTAGAGTGCTCTCCTCAGGAGTCATTGTTAGTGAGTTAAGACCCAGTCTAGGTCGACGAATTGTTCTTGAGCGATAAAAATCCTTAGCACAACTTCCTTCGGAGGGGAATTACAACCGGTGATCCCAGGTCGATTGTAGCATGTAAAGAAACCCTGAAAGGTATGGGAAAATACCTTTTCCTGCAAAATTGGTAAGTGCTTTTGGTCTAAATCATAGAAATTCTTCGGTGCTGATATAATCAATCGGTTCATAAAATGCACGTTAAATAACTCAAATAAATAATAACAGCATACAGCGAAGTAAACTGTCTGTATTTTATTGCTGCAACTGCGGTATGAAGCTTAAGCCCGTAGCGTGGGGTTTATTTACGGTGTACATTAGGGTCTCAATATAGGAACGTAATTTTTTTTTTAAATATGCTTGAGGTAGACATCTTCAGGGATCCTTAAGTTCCTTTAATGTGAAGTTGCATTGTATTCACACAAATGTAATGTCAATAAGATTTTAATCAATTATTTCCTTTTATGATCTTAAGTTTAAGCTGACTTTTAGTGGGATAGTAATTCATATATTACCCGCTTCGGTGTCCGCGTGGTCTAACGCGCTACTCTCAGTAGACTAAACTGCCGATGACAAGAAGATCGCGGTTCGAATCTCGATCGGGTGTACCAAGGGTGGTTTTCCAAACTAGTTATACACTCTACCTCCACGCAAATTTGGGTACATTTTATATTAATATAACCTCCCTAAAACTATTATCTTAATAAGTACATATGATTATAGCCAGAATGGGTAGTAAGACGCGGTGATAAAAAATCATATATTTGTTTGAATATTTATCTTTGTATATTCAAAATCAAATGAAAATGTTGAACGTTACCTATGTGTAGTTTTATTTACTATAGAAACACGATTTGCCTGCTAATGTGAATACAAAACAACCAACAGATGATATAGATTCTCTATGGATTTATTAGGATGTGTGTTTCCTTTCCAAAACACTCGTTGACGAACTTACAAAGATGAGTTTTACATTAAAAGTTAATATTTTTGAATTGTTACAAACTTAAGATGCAAATGTAACCACACTAACATTCGTTTATTTTTCGAAACTACTTCTCCCATTGATGATCTAGCGTGATGGTAGGGGGCCTAAACAGCTTACCTTGTTTTCTTAAATATAATGAGTACAACAGAAAAAGTCCCATCTCGATCCGATAAGTTATTTTTACTTTCTCTCTACACCTAGGAGAGAAAGTAATGTAATCGCCAAAAAAAATCGAAACTGAGATTTTGATAAATGTCGACGTTTCATGACCCCCTGAAACCAAAAAAGTTGTTCTCGCAATGCTGTCCGTCTGTCCGTCAGCCCATCCATCTGTTTTAGGGCTAGAGCAGAAACTATTATACCGATTGGGCTGAAACTTAGTTTCTGGGGTTTTCGTAGGTTCCCCCGAGGTTTTTTTTTAAATTTAGACATCCAACCCTAAAATTAAGGATAGTTTATTGAACGGCAAAAAGAGAAAAAATTGATTTTCTATAAAATGGCTTTAATGATATAAAGCAAATTTATATCTAGACATATTTTTTTATTATTATAAACAAGATGGAAATTTTCATTTTCTTATGAAAATGACTTTCATGGTATTTTACATAGAGGAAATTTTCCAATACAAAGTAACATACCATTGTAAAATTTTAGTACTTAGAAAGAAACAAATATATCATTTGAAATAGATTTTTATAAAACAAATAATTTCTTATAGATAAACAAATATATTTTATTTTTAATACAGGTCTTTGAAAATTAATTTGTTTCTTATGGTCTTTGGTGAAAAAGATGTCTCTTTTCTCAATTTTTCTTTAACTATGTTACAAGTTCTTAATGCCATAGAGTCAATAATAATGTATATTATTCCAGTTATGATATTTGGTGTAATGTTTCTACAACAATATATAGATAGACCTATTATTTCTTTTCACAAATCTTACGAGTTTATAGTAAATATATATTTTAAGAAAACAGAGAGAAAGTCTGTTTGGTGCGTCGTTCTATTTATTGAGTTTACTAGAAACAAGCAGGAAATCGAAAGTACATAAGATTTAAAGTTGTATTATATGTATTGATAACAAGTTTAAAAAGTTCTCGGTGCTAATTTTAAACACAGCGAATTTTTAGTTTTTTGCAATCAGTTCTAGCTGCATATTAAAAACACAATTGGTGTTCAATTTACTATAATATTTTAGACATTTTGACAGCTGATTAAAAAACAATGAGTTATATATTTCTTATAACAATGTGACTGGCTATAGGTATTGAATATAAATATAACGAGTGCTCTATTTCTTATAACAATGCTGAAATGTTTTGGGTGCCGGTACCGATTATAAACACAATGGGTGACTTTCTTATACCATTTTTAATAAGTTCTACCTTTTTATTATAAACACAATCTGTGATCTATTTCTCATATAATTTTCTTTACATTTAAAAAAGACAGCTGTACACTGGAATTGAACCAGGGATATCTAAATTATTACACCCATGCTCTTTCCACCAAGCTATCCAGGAATAACCCCGTGCCCAGGGTCAATCTTCACTCATCTTTCAAGGCAACTACAATAACTTAGTTGTTTAATCCATCTTATGTAATTGTTGAAAAGTTCTAAGTACTGCTTAGTTTCTTATACATTCTTGAAAATATTATAAAGTCTCACTTTATTTGAGACCCAAATGAAAAGTTAATTCATCCAAATTTACCCTCATTTACAACAGCGCCTTGTCTGAAGTTCCAGATAACGTAAAGACTCCCCCAGTTTCCTCCACGATGGCAGTTAAGTTTTAAGGATAACTTTCTGGAACAACAGTATGTCACTCCACATTTACAACAGCGTTGAACCCTGACCACCCGCACGATAAGTTTCAAGACATAACCACCCTGAGACCAAATCTTTGAGTGAGGCTCGGAGAAATAGCCTCTCACCCTCCTACCCCTAAACTTCAGTGTCCTAGCAAAGTTATTCTCGGTCTACTTGACGATTTATCAACTCGAGGGTGCATATGGTGTTAAAATCGTTCTCAAGGAAAACATTAAGACTTCGGTTACTGAAAGGGGACATATTGTGGATAAGCGCCAAGATAGGACAGAGCAATTGTCATTTCAAAGAGATAGATTGCCGACAAAATCAAGCCATGTGACAAAACAATTTAACATTAGAAACTTGGTTCTTGAAACAACAAGATACGAAAATGACTTGATCTTTGCTACTGGTTGATAGCCAAGAGATTTCACTTGAAATTTAACGGGGTAAGAAAAATACTACACTTCATGAACTACTGTAAAATTAAAATCACTATAGTTGGCTGTGAAAATATATTCAAAAAAATACGCCCATGTGAACATGGAGCCAAATTATCTTGAGATGCGCAGGGAATCTCAAAATTGTGTATTATTTAAAAAAATTAAATCAATATTAATTCGATTATTTATATTATAATTAGAATTAAATAGCCAAAGCTATTATTTATGCTTTTAGTGAGGATTACTCCATCTAGATATCATATTCTGAGAATTGAAAAATGACACCTGGACACAGGAATCGAACCCGGGTTAGATTCCCGTATTCAGGTGTCATTTTTCAATTTTCAGAATATATATTATATTTGTTTAAGTATCCAACGTGCACTCTCTGTACTGATTATTTATGTCAGTAGATAACTTATTAACTAAATTAAATCTAGAACAGATACAACGCACAGATCCCAGGCATTAATGTATCATTCTGTCCCTCTCTCAATCACATTTCACCAAAAATAAATGCTAGAAATAAACAATACCTTTCCCCCTGCACCACCTAACGCTTACCTACCCTATTCAACTATGTAGCATAGCTAAGGGATAGGTATAGCAAGAGGATAGCTATGGTTTATTTTTTACTTCTGTGAGTCATTCCGGGAATTGAACTCGGGACCTTCGACCCAGTAGGCAGACACGCTACCATTTGAGCTAAGCTGTTGGACAAAAATTGTTTTAAAATCCATCTTATTACCAAGATTTTTGATTAAAACTGACGAAACATTTTACTATTCATATCTTAATTTCAATATAGGCATCATTTAATTGTCGTGTTTTTTTAACACCGCTTCTTAACACTCATTCGGGTTTTACGTATTTATTTTAATTACTTTTATGTGTTAAGGATGAAGAAGGTTGAAATTAGAGGAAATATACCTGAATTTGTGTGGAAGGAGAGTGGAAAACCATTTGGGAAAAATCCACCCCAGTACACTTGACACTAGGTTTTGAACTCCAATTTCTCCATCATCGGCAGACAGGTCCTAGGGGGGAGTAGCGCCTTATACAATACAACCACCAAAACGGGTATCACTTACTTGAACAAACGCCAGAATATCAACATAGAGTGATAAATATTGTTACCAGGAATATAATATATAAGCATACATACCCACACTATTGGACACGTGGGCTAAATAGTCAGACTCATCTGGTCTAGTTTTATGATGAGGAGTAGGTTGAAATTTAAATACAGGATGGGTGTGACGATTGTATTTTTTTCCTTGATAATTTTTCACTTTCCTATCAAGCAAATAGTGGTATACTTCTTCTAAATTTTACCATCTTCATTCCTATGTTATTAGTTTATAAATATCTATCCCATCTGCGATAGAAGTTGGCCTAAGTGGTCTTGGGGTTAAGTGCTCGCCTCAAGAAAAAATATAAAACCTAAAATAATGATAACATCTTCAATTTTATATTAAAGGTATAAATTGTAGACCGTTTTATACTTCTAATATAAAGTTTTTTCATAAATTCCAACGCCCAAACTGCACATATAGTTTTTTTTAACCAAAAGTAATACAAACTCACTCTAAACTTACATCCGGAAAACTATACTAATACTATTAAATTGTGATCAAAGTTTCGGAGTACAGCGCAGCTCAGGGAGATAAAAACTGTACAAGCATGCGTGTACAACAAGTTGCATAGGAGCTAGGCGCGCTGCACTAAACATGTAATAACTGCAAGCACTTTCTGTGATGTAGGACCGTTAATGATGACCCTCAGAACGTATGTCTATCTCTAGATGGATTGGTGTGATGTTTACTATTTACTGTGATATGTTCTGCTGCCATACTCCAAAATGTTGAGGTGTCCAGTGCCACGCATCTAACTCCTATGCAACTTCTTGTACACGCTTGCTTGCACAACTTTGCTTTCACGGTGCTGTACGCCGAAACTTTGAATACAGATTAATGGCATTAGCATAGTTTGTTGTATATAAGCGCAAAGGGATTTTTTATTGTTTTTTGGTTCAAAAAAAACTATGTGCTATTTAGGCGTTAATTTTATGAAAAAGCTTTATATTGGAAGCGTAAAATGGTCTACAATATATACCTTTAAAATAAAATTGATGTTTTTATTATTATTTTATGGGTTTTTTGTTTTTGTATAGAGTATATTTTCATTACATTTCTAAACACACATGTTTTCAATATATTATTGTCAGTGCATACAGTATGTTACATCACACTCCAACGGAAAAAAAAATACTGGTAAAAATTTGTTAACATAAATTTTAATTGAAATAAAAAGTAAACAAGTAATTTGGCTGTCAAAGTTATGTGATTCTGCTTTTCATTGTACTGAGTGTAAAGACATTTTGAATTGCGATGTTTAACATAATTATTTGTGAAAAGTTGAGTTTACAGTGCTTTAAATAAGATAACCATAGCCTGCTTATGCTTAAACCTAAACCATAGCATTTGTGGGAAAATATAAATAGAAAATCGTAGTAAAAAATTGTCTGGAAAAGTCATCTTGCACTTCTAATGTAGGTAGAAGTTAGACATAATAGCGCCGGGAGTAGGCAGCTGTAAGTACGTACGTGTATAGCATGTTGCATATCACTAGGCTGGCAAGAATGTCCGGCCGCGAGCAACGTGTTCGAAGGGTGAGCCAACGTCAACTGCAACGGACGGATACTGTTGTGACCAAATCAGGGAGGGAGTTTTGAACACCTGCTGTGATGTGCCTGCTTAAAGATATGCAACTTGTTGTGCACGTACGTACTAACAGCTGCGTACACCCGGCGTTGTTGCGTCTAACTTCAACTTTCATTTACTAATACAAGATGACTTCCGAGCATATTTTACACGGTTTTATCTTTTTTTTTCTGCCCCCAGATGCTGTGCTTTAAGTTTGTGTAGAGAGTTTAGAATATGTATTTAGCTATACTTGATAATTGATACTTTAATATTTTGTAGAATAGTTCCATAATCAATAAGAAAAATAGGCCTACTGGTATTTATTATTTCCCTTTTATATATATATTTTTTTTCACATTGCTTCTTACTTTCTATAAGGTATCCGCATTTGACTGCACTAAAGGTTAGGGAGGAGACGATCCAATTTATAGGGACTAAATATGCATTCCTTGGAAAAATAGGGGGAACTATGTAATTAAAGCTATCCTTGGTCAACGGTAAGTCAGACAAAATGAGACTGCCACCCACATTCACGTGGCTACTGGGCTAGATATTATTTTGGATTACAAAAGTAAGTTGTAACTAATTTTAATCAATAGTGGTTTTTAGCTCTTGATATATTGTTGACCGTAAATATGTATATATCGTCATTTTTAATTGATTATTTATGTGTTTGGTGAAATGTGTACGTTATCTTACTGACATGATAATAATATTACATCTTGGTGACCTGGCGGTCTAGGGGTAAGGTGTAGTACTTCTGTGCTGGGGGTCCAGGGTTCAATCCTTGGTCACGGCACAGATTTATCTGATTGCCGAACCCTTCCTTCACCTCTGACAATACGTGTATTAATCACAACTTGTGAATGTGTGGAATGTCAGGTCTCCACCGTGGTTCGGATTCCACGTTAAACTGTAGGTCCTCCATTTCGTCTCACAATCACCCTACCTTTACACATTAGCGTAAGTGCGTATAACCCGAACGGGTAGTAAGACGCAGTGATAATAATAATAATAATAATAATAATAATAATAATAATATTACAGCTTCTTCTTATTCACTTTTATTAGTGAGAAGGGATCCAGTAATACAATTACAAACTAAATATTTTAGGCATTGAACCAATTCATTGTAACAACAGTAATTATACCCCGGTTTATTTATATGAATGTACAATCCATTCACCCTGAAAGTTAGCAGCCTTACCTTGACCAATTACACTGTGAACCATATCGTATTAGCTGAACTATAGTTTATCCCGTTAAGGTAATACAGCTACACTTTAATAGTAAATAACAGCTAGATAAAACTACTAGATCTACTTTCACATATACATACGTCAAGTCACGTGATCTGCAGTAGTAACTTCAGGTAGATAAAATAACACTAATAATATAGTCTAGAGCTATCATTAGTGACCACAGCAAATATGTTTGTATTTTCTCTAACGTTCTCAAAATGTCCATTAGTATCAATATAATTAGTACAGTAATATATTTATTTATTTAAGGTATTTAGCATGCACTTTCTGAATCGACTTCCCCTCCAAAGGATGTTGTGTTCTGGATTGTTATCGCTCAAAAAAGATTCATAGGCCCTGGCTGGGTTGGAACCCATGAACATCAGGTCCTAAGACAAGCACTTTACTCTGAAACCACCGAGGTCAACATTAATGTATATAAAATTACGTTCATCATCANTACTGAGAAAGAGAAGCTGATGCTATTAGCAGATGTTTTGGACGAGGAAGAAAATGTAGGAAGGGGAGATTTGACTTGTTCAACTAATGGTTATATTTTAATCTAAAAACACTCTTTAAATATAAATATTATACTTTTTTTAAATACATGTGAAACTAACTGAATACAAGACTTTAACACTTTTTTGATTATTTTTAGCAATCCAGCACTTTAAGCACAAATTTATGATTTGTAAAAGGGGGTGGGGCACATATATATTGAATGGAGAAACATTTGCGTGCGCTGGTAGGCATATATTTCCTTAACACGCGTCCTTCTTGCCCATTGCCTTGCCCAGTAACCATTGCCCTCCACCTCCCCTACCCCTACCCTAACTTTCATTAGTCTAAAAAAAATCAAATATTCTATCTAAAGGGGGTACGTGCTCCCTGTTCCCCCATTAAATTCACGCTTGTCCATCATTCTACAAAGAATTTTTTTTAAGGCTATTTTTCTATTTTTGAAGCACTGTCTAGAGCCGAAATAATTTAAGGAATTGGTTTTGATTTGTTTGGAACAAAAATGTTAGAATTATTTAGAGTTCCAGTAGTAGATATTGACTGGAGTATTTGCCATAGATTGATGCAGAACGTACTTTTGTTGGAGGTTTAGTAATCGGATACTTGAGGATCTTAAATTGAGGTGCATGGTGTGTTTCTTATAAAGCTCAAGGCAAAGGCTACTTTATGATCGAAAACGTGCTTCATCAGGGCTCCCACTATTATCTAAACACAAAATTCCTTGTGTTTTCCGGATTTTCCATAAGGAGCTCTCAATTTTCCAGACTCTTTAGATAGTAGCATAAAGAAATAAAATGTTATTATTAATAAAACCGACTGGTGTGAAGACGTGATAATTAACATGTTCAATTCACCGTGTTTACTTCTTCAGATAACATTTCCTTCTACACAAAGGACAACTACTCAAAGCTTAAGGTGTGGATGTATGAGAGGCTAGAAAAGGTCATTGTTTTTGCAGTTTTTAAGGCAAAACTTTTTTTGATATTAAAAAAACAATATTGATTCAGTACAATCTTAGAGTTTAATTTTCTTCACGTGGTGATATCAACAATTCTTGATTATTTATCAAGGGTCTCCTGGAAATTAATGACAACTTTTCCTCTTTTTTTAAAAAGTATCTCATCTAATGCCGCTAAGCTCATGATAGGTATTCAACAACTATTGATATCACCATGAAGAAAATTAAACTCTATGTTTCTACTGGAGCAATAGTTCATTTGTTTTGGCCAGAAAATATTTTTCTATAAAAATTGGAAAACAAATACCTTTTTTCGCGTTCTTCACATCCCCAACTTAATAGATAATGAGTTTTTTTTAATTTGTGAAATTTTCCATGTTTTGCCTTTTTTTATCAGACACTAAAAATGATTTGTATTTTTTTGCTTTTCCAGGTGAAGTGTAGCCCTGTTCATTGTTTATGACTGACGTTACTTATAGTGTATGGCTCGCTATATGTAAATTACATGGCGGCTAGAGATGAAAACTTAGGCCTACCGGTAGATCTTTAAATAGGAACATTTTACCAAGTGGTGGCTTGCGATCTATTAAGTAGGTGAAGAGGCTGGGCTAGGGGAGGCCGCGTCTAGAGCCCATTACATATATTTATACATAAAGGCATACATTAGTGGATCGGGGAAAGTTGTGTGTGGGGAGTGGAAGTGTGTGAGTTGGGGAGAATTTTTTTACTAAATACTTGAGTCAGCCTTAAAATTATTTTAGCTATCTAATTAATGATAAACTTAAAATGAAATCAAAACAGATGCTAAACTAAAATAAAATTCAAATAGATGATAAACTTAAAATAAAACCCAAATAAATGATAAACTGAAAAAACAAATCCAAACAGATGATAAAGTGGAAATCAAATTCAAACAATTAATGCCAAATAAATAATAACATTTTTATGTTAAAGGGAATGAATTCGTAAAGGCGTTGATCAAAATATTGAAGTATTAACATAATTATCAGCTCTTTCTTATTTTATTCATAGCTTCGTAAATATTCATACAGGATATTTATAAAGGCATTAGTGAAACATTCAACTACTAAGCGCTGTAATCTATATTTAATTTGAGAAGAGAACTGTAATCATTGTTATTGCTTTATTTGCACTCATTTATATGGTTGTAATCCCTCCAGTTTAATTTTTAAATGTTTATAAGTTTTTGTATTTTAATTAAATAATAAGTGCAGAGGTGTATATTTCTCCTGACGCTTGTTTGTTCTATACTCATATTTTCAAATCTATAAAAATCGTGTGTTGAATTATTTATTTAAATATATAAGATAAATATTGAACATTTGGAGGATTGGCAATTGCTGCTCAAAGAAATGTTACATTTTTTCTACCACACATTTTACATTATTTGGAAAGAATTTGATTTTTTGTTTCAATATTGTTACCATTTTACTATCTTGCAGTTTTTACATATTTATAACTAATAGTACTAAGGTGATTAATTCAATTATTTCTTAGACGTGATTTTATTTTAATGAGCAACTTTTGTTCTTTTTCAGGTAATTAAATATCTAAATGTGCATGTCTTTATTTTTAGGTCACTTAAATCTCTATATTCTTCTTCTCCTTCTAGTATTAATTAATAAATGGAAGAGTTTGTTTGTCTGTTATGAGAGTTTCATACCTCTCGCAGAGGGCTGAAAATGTTTAATTAGTGACGTCTGTACACGAAAATGTGCACTTAGAGGCAGGAATTTTAAAAATTTGATTTGATTAGAATTTTAAACTGACTAAACACTGGGTTGGAAGAAATTAAATGAAGAGATTCTTTCTCTCTCTATTTGAAGCCAAGAAAATCGTCACCAGGGGTAACCACGTAATCCAATGAATTGTTACCCAGGGCAGAGAGAACTACCTCTGCTAGTTCTTAAATATATCGGTGATATTTGATAAAAGGGTGGTTTATTATTTTCTTGGCATCGCCTACAAAGGAATTCAAACCATACATTTGTATAATATTTTACTTAGTTTGACGTGACGTAAAATGTTTGACGTGCATATAATATGGGCCTATTGCTACTGCAAAACAAGACTTTCATGATACTAACCTACATTTCCTATTTAATTTTTTCTACCATATAAATAAAACAAGTAATTAACTTGACAATTTCAATCCCTTTCCGATTTTGTACCTCTCTGGTCTAGTGTTTTAGAGTTCCTAACTACTGATCCTGAGGTCCTGGGTTCGATCCCTAGCGCTTAAAAATATATATGAAGCAATGTGTCTGAAACGCGGTCAAACTCAGTCTCTTGACGAGAAATTAAGAGCTGCTTCCATAAAGAAGTATCCGGTTTAGAGAACTGAGATTAACGGCCGGAGAATTATTGTGCTGACCACAAGACACCATCTATCTGCAAATGTTGGAACTGTCATCACTAATGGTGGCGGCTGCTCTGTCGGCATATATCGCTTGTTGGCTTACACAATGGAGTATTATTTTATTCTCCAATTTTATCCCACGAATTGGTACAAATATCTCTGTTGTGATAATCCTCTTTAGAATAAATACAAATTACAGGATGCTGTTGTACATAATAAATTATCATTTAACAGTCGACTTCTGTCTCTTTTGTCATAATTTTGTGCATCACAAATATACACGAAGCACAAACACAAGGCTACGATGAACTGTATGACTCTTAGCGAACGTAGAGAACGTGGTGGGTAAATCGCGCATGAGATATGTTTGCTCTTCGAACGTTTCCCTCGAACGTTGTGGCACAATATTTCGTCAGACTGTTGTTAAATAAACACCTACTTTTAAAACAAAGTTTTGGACTGTGGGGACGCTCTAATTTAAAAATAACGTAAATATCTTTGTCGAACAGTTTTTTATAAAGGAGTATAGAAAGAGACGGAGTGTGTAGGCCCTTATATTCGAAATGAAACACACACCAAGTTGAGGTGTATTTGTGTACAATTTTGTTTCAATCATTTCTTGCAGTTATTTACTTAAGTTTACATCGTAAAATAAGCCTAATTTACTTGTATAGAGGAGAAATATTCCTTAACAAATAATCTGTCAACTACAAATTGTATCTTATAGTTTGGTTTGCCAATCATGTAGAGGTCAGGTGTTCAAATCCCAGATAAGTGTAATGAGATAGTTTTTCCAAATAGTTTTCAAATCTTTCTCCAAAAAAATGCATACACACCTACCAAAAATATCTACCTTACTCATCCATAATTCTAAGTAATCGATTAAGAACCTAGGACTTTTTTAAAAAAATTATGACATATTAAGAAATTGACGTCATATGCCACGTGAACGAAAATTATTATCTATGAATTTAATGTATTATTTAATATTACAGTACTTACTTACGCTATGGCATTAGGAACTCGAAAGTTGATTGCCATACTTACAAAAGTGCGCCACCTATTCCTATCTTTGAGCTAGTTTTACATCCAGTACACCTCATACACCCTATCCCTTGAGCTAGTTCTATCCAGTCCACCTCATCACACCCTATCCTTTGAGCTAGTTCTATCCAGTCCAACTCATCACACCCTATTCCTATCTTGAGCTAGTTTTATCCAGTATTTAATTACACTTTATACCCAGATGGGTAGTAAGACGTTGTGCTAATAATAATAAATAATAATAATAATAACTACACCCTATCCCTATCTTGAGCTAGTTCTATCCAGCCCACCTCATTACACTCTCTAGGTAGTAATAATTGGTTTTATGTATAACTATAACACCAAAGGGAAAAATAACTATCAACTTTAATTCCAAGGAGATGTTACAGGAGAAATTTCAACTTTAAATCCAAAGAGAACTGTTAAAACTGTAGTAACGATAAGAACATTGAGGGAGCGAGATCTAATATTCACATTATTACTTATTATTAGAAATATTAGTAATTATTAGATAAATCCAGAGAATTAATGTAAAATTGATTTATGTTCCATGAAACGCATTCTTCTCCCTCCAACTCGTAATCTTTGTGTGATTCATAAAATTGTGGAGATTCGATTTCACCAAGCTAATTGTCATTATGTGTGTGAAAGCTAGAAGCAATTGTTCTGGGTTTGGCCGGATTCCAGGTCCTTGTTCTCAAGATACAGAGCAATTTGGTCCAAAGTAAACAGGAGGGTATTAAACAGCTGTTCTGCTCCCAGCCTGGTCTATAACATAAGCTGGAGGAGATACAGCGGTTTGGAAAGATGCCCACAATAAAGATTGTTTTTATTTACTCATGTGACCCAGCGGAGGAAAAGAATAATTTAGCTTCTTCACGTAAGAGAACAAAATTGAAAAACTGAATCATAAAAAGATTTCTAATAAACTTTGTTAGGCTCGAAGTAAAATTTTCATTGAAAGAAAATAATATGGCATCTAGAAAAGCTACTAAATCCACTTTCATATACCCATACGCTAAGTCATAATATCTGATGATATTTCTTTCTATGAACACTAAAAATGTAGTATGATTTTTATCAATTTTTTGACGAAGAAAATTTGTTTTTGTTTTCTTAAAGGACTTTCGCTTGATAATAATTATACTGTGCCATGGATTTGGCTAGTCGTGACGATACAATCTAGTGGTAATTTTCACACTGGGGTACAAGTGTCAAACACTTTGTGTAGTTGCGCCGACAACCAGCAAGAAGTCAGTTGTTGAATTAAATTCTAGCTAACAGCTGTTGTTAAATAATATATAACCATAAATTTAGATTTAATTAACACAAAAAAGAGTATTATAAGTGAAGTAATAATAATATTGCGCGTCTAGGCCACATCATTCGTAGTCCAGTTAGTGGAAAGATTAGCCCGTACCAATGTACAGTTACCCAGGAGATGCCGAATGTACTAATCGTACATCTTTTCCATGGAGGCTCTTTCCTTGTCCCGATGAGATGAGGTGATGGTGATTGTATGAGGGTGTGGAACCAGTGGAAACACTTAAACCCAACTTTAGTCTAATTAACCACACAAACGTGACCGTTGGGGTAATTATTATTTCGGGGAAATTTCCCAAGGTATCAGTGGGGAATCGAACCCGGGTCCCCTAGGCTCGTAGCCAGGTGCACTGACCACTAGGCCATGGGGCCGGTTTATAAGGGAAGTGGAAAGCTATCTTGTCATTTGGGATGCCACATATCAACAATTAATGTGTAGAACAAGCCTAACTCCAGCCGATCATGAAGCAGGGGATGCGCTTGTAGGTTGTTTTTTGCTCACCCCCCCCACCCCCCCCCTCAACCTCTGAAGTCTTGGGATAAAGTGCTCGCCTTAGGACCCAATGTTCTTGGGTTCAAACCCATCCGGAGTCTACGGATTTTTATTGGGCGATAAAAATCCGTATCATAAATTCCTTCGAAGGGAAAGTAAAGCCGTCTTTCCCATGTTGATTATGGCATGGAAGGTATGGTAAAATACCATTCCGTCAAAATTGTTTGCCCTTTCACTCTCGCTCGTAGAAATTCTCATGCGCTAATATGATCAGCGGGTTCAGAAAGCGCCTCAAATAAATTATTATTACCGCCTCGTACTACCCGTTCGGGTTATATGAAATGAAAAAAATACTCATTCTCCTCCATATTCTGTTTGGAGGGGCTATAAACAATAGTTCCTCATTGCTCGAGTCCATTTTATTTAGTAAAAAAACGAATGAAATGCTATCCAGTGCGTTGTCAATTAAGTGTCAGACACCAGTGTCCCATCAGTGTTTGTTACGAAGATTAGTGTCTTGACATATGTGTATCAGTGTGACAATCCCCTAAGACCCGCATCGAGGGGCACTCGGACTAAATATCAGGCTCATCAAGCCATTGGTGGGGAGATCGGGACTTCAATTCAGACACAGTATACTGAAGGTATTTTTCGCATTGGTTTTCTACTCACCCAATCAAATGAGGGTATATTTCCTCTAAAATCATACCCTTTTAATCTCTACACCATTAGAGTAATTAAATATGGATGCTCAGGATGGAATGTGTTGTAAGATTAAAATAATTATATAATCTAAGATTACAGAATAAAGTAGAACTGCATACTGAATTCTAAAATGTGTTCCTTTAAATAAAATAATTTATTGTTGACCCTAGGTATTGTGTTTTTATAAACCACGCATCATTATCCGTTTGGAATATTCGCAATTTTAAACTAATGGGGTAAGATTGATTATTAGCACCTTGTCTTACTACCCGTTCGGGTTATACGCACTTACGCTAATGTGTAATGGTAGGGTGATTATGAGATGAAATGGAGGTCCTACAGTTTAACGTGGAATCCGAACCACGGTGGAGGCATGGCATTCCTCACATTCACAAGTTAATATTAATACACGTCTTGTCAAAGGTGAAGGAAGGGTTTGGCAATCAGATAAATCTGTGCCGGGACCGAGGATTGAACCCGAACCCCAGCACAGAAGTCAAACACCTTACCCCTAGACCACCAGGTCACCTTATGGGGTAAGAATGAGAAAAATATAATGTATGAGGAAATGTACCTTCATTAGCGTTGAAAAGGAGAAGTAATAGGTATGGAAATATTAGAGCTTGCTTCCTCCGTGTTCTTATTGTTGGGCACCCAGTGGCGCACAATGCACCCCACTTCTTGTCCCTACCCATACCATTTTATCGCTTGGTTAGGACAAGGGGGATGCTTACATAGTATAGAAAACAGGTTGTGTGAAAATTGTTTAGTGAACAAGAGGCTTAAAGTTACAAAACATAATTGGTTACATGACATGAGATTATTTTTGTATGTAACTATAACGTTACAACACGTGGAAACTGTCCCCTTAACAAGACAGGAAGACTGATGTATGACATAGTTGTCACATATTCTCTGATGTCACAGAGTTTAAAAGTTGCTTGCTAGCATGGTACACAAACAACTTGTCAAAATATATACTATTTCAGCGCCATGACTAATGATTAACATCTACATAATCTTAACGAAAACGAGTAGATGATCACCCTAGCCAATGAATAAACCTAACACCAGGTTGTAAGACGTGGTGCTAAGTTATTATTATATTATTATTATTATTATTTATCTACATATATCCAGCTAGGACATAATCCTCATTTAGTTTTTATTAGGAATTTTATAATTAACTCCTGCTATGATATAATCCTTATTTAGCTTATTTTAGGATCATTTACAATTAAATCCTAGGAAGATTTAATCCCCATTTAGTTTCTGTTAGGCCTAACAGAAACGTATTTTGAAATTTCAAACAAAAATATTTTACATACCATCTGGTGTTAATTTTCTTTAAATGGCTCACATGAGTAGGGATGTGGTATCGTAAGAAAAGTATCGGAAGAAAACTATCGTTATCGTGCTAACATCGAAAGAATATTATTGATATCGAGATTTTAATCGAGAAAAATGTGTTTTTTTAATATAGTATTGATAATTTCTTACCCGCTTCGGTGGCCGCGTGGTCTACGCGCTAATCTTGTGTTGGACAGAACTGCCAAAGATGGGGAGATCGGGGTTCGATTCCGGCCGAGTGCACTGAGAGTGTTTTTTCCTGAATGGATTTCCACTCCCCCCGCGCAAATGCGGGTGCATTTCCTCTAAATTAAGCCTTCATAATTCCAAACCGATTAGTGTAACTAGTAAATAGGCGTATAATCTGAATAAATAAGAAGAAGCGGGGATAAAAAGAAATCTCAACTTTTGCATCATAAGTGTATTTTCATTTTTATTTAAACACTGAAAATTATATTGGTTTTTAATACTTTAAAACAAATTCTATAAGATGCATTTTCCACTATCCAACTTCTAAAAAAAACTCCCATAACTCACTTCCAGGAGGTGCCATTTTTTAACTACATTAGCCCTTCCTATACTCCATGAAGATAGATTATTAACTATTTACAAATAATAGAAGAATTTACACTGTGTCCTGCTTCATCTGCGCATAAATTCTTCTGCTTTGTCTGCTTGGAGCAGCTTGTGAGCTCATTGAATTATACAAAAGCTTCCTTTGTTTAGTTTGTGATGGCCGTGCTCATTAATAAAGGAAGGAGGAGTAATAAACTGGTCTCCACTCGTCTCGTTAACCATTCAGGCGACTCTATTGATAAACAAAGATGAAAGAACAGCTATAAATTAACATGAGTTAAAAGAGATTTAATGCTAGAGTTGCATAAAATTAATGAGAATTGAGAAATCGTGTAATTTGTTCTTCCTCCACAGTCCTCATTTGTTTGTATGTTTCAAGGTCATACTAGGGATGGAAACCCCTCTCCACTCATGCCTACATTCATAGCTCAACGTTGTCATCTTATCAGCTTGATAACCACTCTGCTTGATAACAATCTCCCACGTGGCATAACAATAGGCAACACTGAAATGACCCTGGAACACATATCTTCATGAATTTGACTATAATAAACATTTAATCCCAGCATGAGTGAAGGTAACAAAATTGTCGTTTCTTTCGATACCGATTTGATACCGGAATGTGAGTACTAATATCAGTAAAAGTATCGGAAAAATTATCGAGTAAAAATACTAGTATCAAAAGGAAAATATCGATATTAGTAAAGTATCGATACTTTTTTCACATCCCTAAACATGAGATCTACAAGTTTGGCTAGCATCTTCCAAATTCTGTACCTTTACTGACACACAAGCCAGAAAGCTTTCGACTAACCAAGAACCACCTCACTTTGGTGTGAGTTTAGAAGAGATCCTGTCGGTGGCTGAGCTAAGAGGAAAATTGCGATATAAATCTTCGTCATTCACAGGCAGACGACCACATTTGTAAGCCGCGGCCACTTGATACCGGGATCTCTTCAGATTCTGAAAAGCAAGCTTACACCTTTCAGAATAATATGAGTCTCCAGCATCCCTGACCAGAGGATCAACGCCCCAAATTGCTAACAAGGGATGATTTAACTCTCGGTCCGGCAACAAAGAGGAGGGAATGGCACCAGTAGACTCATGTATGGCAGAATTAAATGTCAGTGACAAAAATTATAGGTCTCTATCACAATACGCTTGAGCGCTACCATGAAAACTTAGAAACTTAGAAAAACCATTAATTAGATTTAAAATACAGTTGTTGCCAATAGAAGAGCGAGTCAAAGGGCCTACAAAATTAATCAAAACAGTTTCCCAAGGCTTCTGAGCTACACCTGCAGAATTCAGTCCATGACGCAAGTTCTGAGGGGGTTTAGCCCCAAACAAGCTTCACAATTCCTAATCTACCATTTGACATCCTGATACAGGTTGGACCAAAAAAACTCCTACATAATCTTTAATGATTTTTAGTAACACCCAGGCGTCCACCAACAGCGGAGTCATGCAAATATTTCAAGATCATACCTCTACTTAGAGGGAACCAATATTTTTTCCCCCTTAGTGTGATTTCCTTGGCAGAACAACAATACTTGATGGATCGAAAAACTTTCAACTCTTTCTCCCCCTTCTAGGTGATCTATGATCTCTTTATAATAAGGGTCATCCCCTTTATGTTGAGCCCAAGATATGAAGAACTCTGGAATAGTCCGGATAGTATCTACATGAGGTGGGGCAGGGAAAGAAGCAATAGGAAATAAACTTTCATTGATGCAAGAAATAGCATCATCAACTAAATTGTGTTTACCAGAGAAATTTTCAATATGAAACTTGAGCTGTGAGAGTCTTAAAACCCATCTTCCTATTTTCCCAAGCTGTTTTGGGTGGTTAAACATCCCAGACAAAGCCCTATTATCAGTATATGACAAAAATTCATGTTGCTCTAGAGTCTAGATAATCTGCGAATGTTTCTATTCCAAAGATATAGGCGAGTCATTACTTTTCATAAGCACTGTATTTTTTCTGTGCATCAGTTAAGTTTCTTTTATTAAAAGCAACCTGTAATACGCCATCAGGGGCATTTACTTCCCAGGGTATAGGACGAGGTATCCCCTTTAAGCTCAAAGAGCAAATAAAAGTCCAGCATTCTGAAAACTTTGAGAGAAATTAAGTTTTACTTTGATGCAGAAAAAGTTTTACTTTGATCCATTCCTCAGATAAAAGGATATTTAGGAACGAGATAATCTGCAATAGGTTTGATTCTTTCAGGGTCAAAGAGGTTGTTAACTATTGAAATAATATATCCTAGGTATTTAATAGAAACGGTAAATGCAAAATATGTCATCTAAATAATTGAAAACAAATATGAATTCTAAATAGGACAGAATTTATTCCAAAACACGACTATATGCTGCCCCCCCTCCCCCCCAAGACTAATACCGAATTGAGTTTTATTGAACTATTCAACAAAAGCCATATACTGTTTTGAGTTTTCAGTACGAGCACATTGGAGCAAGTGCGGCCATGTGGGTTTTCCAAATGGGAGGCAGATTGGAGCCCCATCTGCTGGGGTGTCGCCCCCCCGTTCCTTGAGAGAAATTTTCAGGAATTTAACCTTGTGGGAGGAAGTTTTAGAACACCTGAACCAAAATTCAGAGCTAATTATATGGGTTTCAAGAGCCAATTTTAGCAAAAAGAGAAAATTTCTGAAAAATTAACAAAAAATTAATGGAGCTGTAGCAGAACCTAATGAAAAAGAAACTTTTTATTTTTTCCATTAATCATAAGTTTATTGGACAGAAAAAACTGAAAAGAAAGCTGTTGATAAGGTAATGGGTGGATCTACACATCTTATCATTTTTATCTCTGTCAACTCGGATAATCATGATTCAAAGTTTTAATAGCAAATGACAGCCAAATCTCAAATACACAATTTTATTTTTTCATAAAAATTTAAAAAACAAATTATATATTACAGAGTGATAAGGGGGGGGGGGGTTGAAGCCCCTTTATCAACTGTTTGTGGGCACCCATGCGTTGGGGAAAACTTGCATTAAGATATATTAGACTATAGACAACCGCGCCCTTCCTCTTCCCTCCACCCCCCGCCATTCAGTAAGCATAGGATAAGGATCGAAAATAATCTGTGTATTCATTTTCCGATAGTCGACAATTATTATTAACCTGTGGCCACCCCCTTTTTGAGGGATGATCCAGCTACTCAACCGATTGCTTGAAATTTCAAATTCAAATAACTTTTAAAATTAAGAGAAAAATTCATGTTCAAATCTCAGATGCCCTTGACAGAGATTCAAGAACTTTTAAAGTTAGTATGTATAAAAAGGTTTAACTAATTTATCCACTGATTTATGTTTTATTTTGCTCCAAAAAAGTGTTTTTTTTAATATTAGAAAATATTTACATCTTAATACAATTACTATGTATTTTTATTTAGCATCATTCAAATGGTAAGAAATTGGAATATACGAGGCGTGTTTTTCAAGTAAGTATTGTTTTGAAATTGGACCGTTGCAGCGCTGCGGCTGCTGTTCCGCGCATGCGCGTAGAGTACCTTTTATCTGTTGGCTAACCACAGACACCATTACAGAAGTATTCGACAGTGTTTAAATCTGTTTGTGAGTATTTAAAATGGCTCAGTCAATAGAAAATCCCGCCGACTGTGAAATAAGCTCTGTTATTTGTTTTCTTCATGCAAAAACTGTGAAAGCGGCTGAAATTCATCGGCAGATCAGTTAAGTGTATGGAGAAAGCATCATGAGAGAAGTAATGGTAAGAAAATGGGTTGGAGCATTTAAAGATGGCTGCAAGAATGTGCATGATTAGTAACGAAGTGGGCGACCTTCTGTCATTACTGAAGACTTGGTGCAGAAAATTGATGGAAAAGTTCGAGAGAGCAAACACTTTACGATTTCATCTTTATCTAATGAGTTTCCTCAAGTTTCAAGAAGTGTTTTTTATGGAATTGTTACAGAACACTTAAATTATTGTAAGTTGTGCTCACGTTGGGTACCGAGAATGTTGACTAAGGTGCACAAAGTCGATCGTCTAGCCAGTGCGTTGACTTTCCTTGAGCAATACAGTGATTTTGGTGATGATCTTTAAGCCAAATTGTCACAGGTGACGAAACATGGGTGGCTCATGTTACGCCGGAATTTAAACAACAATCCACGGAATGGCGGCATTCATCATCATCCAAGAAAGTGAGGTTCAAGCAAACAATTTCAGTCTGAAAAATCATATGTACAGTGTTTTGGGATAGAAAGGGGGTGTTGCTTGTGGATTTTTTGCCTCGTAGTGATAATAAATTTTGAGACCTATTGTGAGACCTTAACTAAACTGTGCAGTGTTATCCAAAACAAAAGGCGTGGCATGTTGAGTATGGGGATTGTTTTTCTTCATGACAATGCCCATCCACATGTGGATAATCATACCCAAGATTTTATCGTATCATTTGACTGGAAACAACTTTATCGCCCTCCGTACAGTCTCGATCTAGCGCCTAGTGACTACCACTTGTTTCTGTATTTAAAAAAGCATCTTGGTGGTCAGCACCACGATGATGCTGATGACCTCAGAACGGCCGTGTTGCAGTGTTTATCAACTCAAGTGGCAGATTTCTATGAGGATAGAATTCAAAAGCTGGTTGTACAGTACTACAAGTGCCTTAATATTGGTGGAAATTATGTTGACAAGTAGATTAAACTACAGGCTTTCATGTAAAAATAAAATTGATAGAAAGAGTACACTTGTGTGTTTTTAATTTCAAAACGGTACTTGCTTTAAAAAAACACGCCTCGTATTTCTGCAAGTGAACAATAAAATTAATGGCGAAATATTCAATTCTGCTTTTATTTAAAGACTCTGCCCACTATACCTATATAATTAAATACATTAATTATGTTGAATATAAAATATATTATCAAGTTTAAAAAAAATAGGGAACTGATACAAATACTTTTTGAAGCTCAATGTTATTATGCTTATTTCATTTTGTCTTTTTCCTAATAAAATATAATATGAATTGGACAACAATAATAACATTCAACAATCCTATCAAAAACTAACTCAATACGTGGAATGATTTTCAGTTGATAAATGTAATCAACGCGTTTACATAACAGATTATCGGTAAATAAATACGAATTTAAAAAATGGTTTGTAACAAAATTAATTACTAATTGAATGAACGATCATGAAACAATATTTACACTCGTACAGTAACAAAGGAAAACATTGTTAGCAAAATTTAATAATGTCATGCAGGCATTCAAGTAATGTGCATTCGATTTTGTAATTTAATATTTAGCACCGCGTCTTACTAACCGTTCGGGTTATACGCTTAAGTACTAATTACGCTAATGTATCAGGAATTTGGAAGGTTGAATTTAGAGGAAGTGAACCAGCATTTGCGTGGAGGGAGAGTGGAAAACCATTTAGGGAAACCCCCCCCCAGTTCACCCGACCGAGATTCGAACCTCGATCTCCCCGTCCTCGGCGGCCGAGCTCAACACGACTAGCGCGTTAGCCAACTAAGCCACCGAGGCGGGTTATTCAATTTTGTAGTTTTCACACACAAAAAAAGCCTCTATTCGTTTATTTTAAATTAAACTTCTGAATTTTGACTAAGACTTATTTATTTTGTATCTCGCAAAAATATATTTAATGTTATGTGTTACACACTTGAAAAAAAAAATCTTTTAGTTAACTATAGATTTAATGATGAATTTTATTAAGCTTTAAAATATTTTATTTAAAGATTTTACCCTTGCGAAATCCCTCTCAAATGATAAGAGACATTTGTTATCCCATCCTAGAGTAGATCCTTAGGAGACATTCAGGGGTGGTTGTACTCCCTGTATACTCTCAGGGGGTGGTTGTGCTCCCTGTATACTCTCAGGGGTGGTTGTGGTTGTATTCCTTGTATACTCTCAGGGGGTGGTTGTACTCCCTGTATACTCTCATGGGGTGGTTGTGCTCCCTGTATACTCTCATGGGGTGGTTGTGCTCCCTGTGTACTCTCATGGGGTGGTTTTACTCCCTGTATACTCTCAGGGGTGGTTGTGCTCCCTGTGTACTCTCATGGGGTGGTTTTACTCCCTGTATACTCTCTGGGGTGGTTGTGCTCCCTGTGTACTCTCATGGGGTGGTTTTACTCCCTGTATACTCTCAGGGGTGGTTGTGCTCCCTGTGTACTCTCATGGGGTGGTTTTACTCCCTGTATACTCTCAGGGGGTGGTTGTACTCCCTGTATACTCTTAGGGGGTGGTTGTGCTCCCTGTATACTCTTAGAGGGTGGTTGTGCTCCCTGTATACTCTTAGAGGGTGGTTGTGCTCCCTGTATACTCTCAGGGGTGGTTGTGGTTGTGCTCCCTGTATACTCTCAGGGGGTGGTTGTACTCCATGTATACTCTCATGGGGTGGTTGTACTCCCTGTATACTCTCAGGGGTGGTTGTACTCCATGTATACTCTCAGGGGGTGGTTGTACTCCCTGTATACTCTCAGGGGTGGTTGTGGTTGTACTCCCTGTATACTCTCAGGGGTGGGGGTGGTTGTACTCCCTGTATACTCTCAGGGGGTGGTTGTACTCCCTGTATACTCTCAGGGGGTGGTTGTACTCCCTGTATACTCTCAGGGGGTGGTTGTACTCCCTGTATACTCTCAGGGGGTGGTTGTACTCCCTGTATACTCTCAGGGGGTGGTTGTACTCCCTGTATACTCTCAGGGGGTGGTTGTACTCCCTGTATACTCTCAGGGGGTGGTTGTACTCCCTGTATACTCTCAGGGGGTGGTTGTACTCCCTGTATACTCTCAGGGGGTGGTTGTACTCCCTGTATACTCTCAGGGGGTGGTTGTACTCCCTGTATACTCTCAGGGGGTGGTTGTACTCCCTGTATACTCTCAGGGGGTGGTTGTACTCCCTGTATACTCTCAGGGGGTGGTTGTACTCCCTGTATACTCTCAGGGGGTGGTTGTACTCCCTGTATACTCTCAGGGGGTGGTTGTACTCCCTGTATACTCTCAGGGGGTGGTTGTACTCCCTGTATACTCTCAGGGGGTGGTTGTACTCCCTGTATACTCTCAGGGGGTGGTTGTACTCCCTGTATACTCTCAGGGGGTGGTTGTACTCCCTGTATACTCTCAGGGGGTGGTTGTACTCCCTGTATACTCTCAGGGGGTGGTTGTACTCCCTGTATACTCTCAGGGGGTGGTTGTACTCCCTGTATACTCTCAGGGGGTGGTTGTACTCCCTGTATACTCTCAGGGGGTGGTTGTACTCCCTGTATACTCTCAGGGGGTGGTTGTACTCCCTGTATACTCTCAGGGGGTGGTTGTACTCCCTGTATACTCTCAGGGGGTGGTTGTACTCCCTGTATACTCTCAGGGGGTGGTTGTACTCCCTGTATACTCTCAGGGGGTGGTTGTACTCCCTGTATACTCTCAGGGGGTGGTTGTACTCCCTGTATACTCTCAGGGGGTGGTTGTACTCCCTGTATACTCTCAGGGGGTGGTTGTACTCCCTGTATACTCTCAGGGGGTGGTTGTACTCCCTGTATACTCTCAGGGGGTGGTTGTACTCCCTGTATACTCTCAGGGGGTGGTTGTACTCCCTGTATACTCTCAGGGGGTGGTTGTGCTCCCTGTATACTCTCAGGGGTGGTTGTGGTTGTACTCCCTGTATACTCTCAGGGGTCGTTGTACTCCCTTTATACTCTCAGGGGTCGTTGTACTCCCTGTATACTCTCAGGTCCACATCGCGATCGGGATATTATGTTAGAACGAAGAGGAATTGTTGAAAGTCTACAATTTGATACCTTTTGCATATGGAGTTAAATGAATAATCATGTTTGCGGTAAGAAACCAACCACACTCCAAGAACTCCAATAACAGGTTGAGCTGTTATGTTCAGACATCACAGCAGAATTCTTTGTACAAGTTTCATTTAGTTGTTTGCCACTGTCAATAGCGGTTATTAAAATTGGTCTGAAACAACTAATTCCTTAGCACATAGGTTACGAACCAGCTTAACCCCAGAGCACACAGGAGATTCAGTCTTAGGGCCATTGATCCATCAGGGTGAAAAGAGAACGCCAATTTAATAATGAATTTTTTTCATCAATCCACGAATCGAATCCACGACCGTTAGTTTTATAGGCAGACGCACAACACACTCGTATAAGGAAAGAGTCTGACTGTTTTCGAAAATGTTTAAACATTAACACTGGTCATTTTGATTCTCTGCGGTGGTTAAAACTAAGGCTATTGAACCAACACACAAAAAATTATATATCTGTATTATGAAACCTGTTTTATTTCTTAATAACAATATTTATACATTTTTGAAACGAGCTGTACTTAAACTGTTTCGTTTAGGCAAAAGCATTCAAGAAAATTAATGGAGTCAGTTAAAACCAAACCTTTTATTTCAGAGTTATGAGTTTGTACATTTATTGAACAAATCTGGTAAGTATTTTTGAAACGATAAAAGTTGTAAATGTTGGAAGTATCATTAAAAATGGTGATGGAATTGTTCGACTAACACATAGGCTTGAACATATGCAGAGAAAATTGATTTTATTTAATATATTTTATTTAATGGTATCACGACTATAAACAAACTCTGCGAGTAAAACGAATTCAGCGTAGCTTGACGAAAAACTTCAAAGTCACTAATCATATCTAGCTTTCTTGTGTTTTATACCTCATCATAAAAGCCTTACAAATGTATAATTGTATTTTAATATATAGTCTTATGTCTATACATGATGATGATTTTGATAAATATTCTGGATGATACGGCAGAATCATATTTAATACTCACATTTATTATTAGTGTCTTATGAATGAATTAAGTGGATTGCTATATTTTGACCTTTTTTTACTTTGTCCAATATAAAAATTAACATATTTCAGTAATATCATTATAAATATATATTACTCTAACTTATATTAGGTTTGAACTAAGTAAACATGATTTAAACTCAATTTTCTTACAAATCAATATTTCTTGTTGTGATTAATAACCTAAATGAAAGCTGTAATGGAAATGGGGAAATACTTGTGAATGTTTCTGTATTCTGAAGCTAAAAGTGTTAGCACAAAGTTCCCCACTAAGAACATACACAAAACAAAACGTGGATGCCTCCAGATGGCCACAAGCATTACAGGTTCATAATTTGTGTAGGCCTAATGAGTGAATGAGAAGCAGAATATGGCACAGACCTCTTCCTAGTTCTAACCAAGATCATGCAAAGGCTGTTTCTAGAGATAATGGAAAAATTAAAGTAGGAAGGACATTCAGGATGCAAAGTATAAAGGATAGTAGAAAAGTTAGAGAGTTTCAGCCGAAACTTAGTAACCCAGTAATGTGAACAAGTGCACGTGTACATAAAAAAAAATACGTTCCGAGCTGATACGAGCCAAGACGATGTGATGTGGACAATTGGGCGTGAACATAAAAAAATTACGTTCCAAGCTGATGCGAGCCCATCTGATGTAATACAGAAAACTGTGCATGAACATAAAAATAATACATTCCGAGCTGATGCAAGCCGATCCGATGCGATGCTATACGATACGGACAAGTCTGCGTGTACATAAAAAAGAATACGTTCTGAGCTGATGCGAGCCGAGCCGAGCCGAGCCGAGCCGATCCGAGCCGATCCGATTCGATAAAGACAAGTGTGTGCCAATCTTCACTCTCCCCCTCTCTCCTGCTCGTTAAGCGGCGAGTCGATACTGGAATGTTCTCTGATATTCCCGTTTCATTCGACTACTACTGTTTGATGCTATATCTTGCGACGTGCCCAAACTACCTAAATGTTAATATCACTTTTAATATTGTGAGAATGTCTGGTGTTATGTCAAAACAGAACAAAAGTTTATGCAGTGTCTTCAGTTTCAAGACAATTGGAGGGGACTATTTATTTTTTTCGTGCATAAAGTTTGTCCCATATGTTTACTTTGTTGTGGGTCTCTGTCCGTAGTTAAAGAATACAACCTGAAGAAACATTTTATTTATAGACTTGTTGATCACTAAAGAAATGAAGGACAGCTGAGAAAAGACAAGATACAGAAATTAAAGAAGAACTTGGGTAACCAGCAGCCAAATGTTCAACAAACAAAGAACGTAGCATGATAACTTCTTTAAGATAGTTTTGTGGAAACTAAGTATTCTAAGCCATTTTGTAAAGGAGAATTTGGTATAAAAGTGTCTGCTCTGTGCAAATATAATATGTCCAAACAAGAAAAAGACTTCGGCCAAATTAGTCGGTTGAGACGTACTGTTGTTTGAAACATTATAAGTATATAAATGATGGCTAGTGAATTACATGAAAATTAGTTTGAATGAAAGAATTACTCGATTGGAATAGTTTAAAATTGCTATGTAAGAGAGCACAGACTAGTCTGATATAGCACAACTAGCCCATTTATTCGGGGAGTTGACGTAGACTTCAACATCACAGAAGAACTATTGGATCTTTTTTGTTGAAAGGAACCACCACCAATAAAGACATATTCGAAGCAGTCAATACAGTTTTCAGAAGGTTTGGGCTGAAATGAAGTCGACTAACTGGGATTTACACTGATGCAACACCTGCAATGTTTGGCGAACGGAAGAACTTTATTTGAATAGTCAAAGAAAACGCATGTTTTGGATGTGATAGTCACTTAGTCACGTTCACTTAATAACCGCCAGTTTAAGTACTATTTAAAAGATATATTTTCGGATTTTGAGGATGTGTCTTACTACTGGGAAGTAAGATGGTTAAGTAAGGGTAAAATTCTAAAAATATTCTATGATTTGAAACAATATCACAGATTTTATAGACACAAAAGGAAACATGATTAATTAAATAAAAGACCAGTGGGTGTGTGATTTGGTATTCCTTGTAGATGTAACCAGACACCTAAATTACCTCAATCTTAAACTTCAAAAACAGGGACAGGATGTGTGGATATGTGAAAGCTTTAGTTAGTAAATTAAGACCGTAGAAAAGTCAAATTAGAGTTTTTTTAAATATTATTTTCCTATTTTAGAAACTCGAAAATATTAAATATAATTAATATGTAGATGAACTAAAGTCACTAATAGAGCAGTTTTAAACAAGGTTTTCTGAATTCCAGAACAAAGATTCCACGTTCGCTGTATTTGTTCATCCGATGAACGTTGATGTGGATAAAACTCCAGTAAACCTACAGATGGAGCTTTTTGAGCTTTAGTAAGATTTAACTCTGAAATATCAATTTAACGACATCGCTTTTATAGAATATAATAAATTATATTTGGATTTGGTGGAAGAAAAATATACTAATCCAAGCACATTTGCAAGAAAAGTAATTACTTTTATTGGCAGTACATGTGAACAATTATTTATGAAGACTAAACACAACAAGTCGAAAACGCATACAAGAAGACAAGAAAATCTTGAAAATTCTCTCTGATTATGTACAGTCAATATTAACCCCAATATTGAAAGTTTCGTGACCCAAGTAAAGGCCAACCGTCTCAATACATTTTTTAATAAAGCATGCTAATTATATTATGATAAAATATAATTAGAATGGAAGTAAACAAGTTGTAAATATACAGGCTAGTAGATAAAAATTTAGATATTTCTGGTAGAATATATATGTTTGTCCCTTGACTAGGCAAGAGAATGATAATTTGGCACCCAAACCAGTAAAGTTTGTCCATGCCTGCCTTAAGGGTCAAATCTCACAAAAACACACCTTTTCTCTTGACAAGGCCTAAAAAGTAACCTCCACGCAACATTTCAAAGGCCCAGGGTTTAGTGAGTGAGTGAGGTTTTTTATTATATATTTTGGTAATAAGTTAGTTAATCCTAAGAAAATATTTAATTTGTCAGAAGATTGAACTCAAAACATATATTATTTTTTTAATTTTACAAAGGAAAGGTCCATTTTGAACAAAACATCAAATAAGACATGTTAGTTTGTTGTTCGTATTGTCTGAGCTATCCAAATAATTACAAAAGGGATGATTAATGTAAAATGCTAGAATATGTCAGTGTTTTTGCAGGTTTCCTGGCAAATAATTCTTTTTGGCAAATTATATCCAATATTGATCCAATAGAAACACAGGGTTTAGTTTTCTAAACATGTTTACATCAACAGTTCTTAAATATCTGACTAGAAACTTTTCAAATAACGGAAAAAATGGATCATCAAATCCTAGAACACCCTTAACAGATATTCAAGAACTGATGAAATTACGAAGTTATCTCAAGAAAAATAAACTAATTCTACTGGAAAAATATTTTATTTGTTTTGCAGAAAATATATTTTGCTATTAATACTGAAAAAAAAAATACTGGCCATACTTCTGATCCCACCTTAAAGTAGAATATATCAAATGTACCTACATTTGTGTGGGTCACCTCAGTAAAATCTGCCAGTATTCGACCTCCCAACCCAGACTCTACGAGATTGACACCCTAGTTCACGTAACCACTTGTCCGGGGTACCAATAGGACTTACAATCAACATTATTCAAATGAGCCACGTTTACGTTTTAATAAAAGTGATTATCCAGTTCGATCGCCAAACCACTCCAATCTGATTTTCATCGACGCTGGCGACCATTTGCCAAGAGTTCAGGACAGGATCATTTCAGAAATAGTCCAGATATTTACATAGAAATCACAAAATCAACATTCATGCAGCTTGTCTTCCCCTAATACGTTTTTGAGTTTCAATGGGAGTAAAACCAACATGATTTCTATTCAAATTTTGCCCTCAAGCTATCTTTAGCGATCTATTCATAGCTCGGGTGGACAGACAACGTTTTATAATTTTCTGGTCGTACCTCGCCCAGTTTTATTTCATGAGAATGGAAAGGGGGATAAGAGAGAGAGAGAGACAGACGGAGGAACACGACATATTTTTAATTTAGTTTTTGAGTGAAACGGGAGAGAGAGATCAAACATTTAAGAGGAATTCAGGAACGAAATAGATATATTATAGTGTTAAAATGATGTTATGCTTTGGTGCCGTGTGCTTTTTAAAGTGGAGATGTAGGCAAGGCCGTAGCCAACCAGTAATTTCAAGGGGGGTTTAATGGGCACATCCCCCAATCATGAAGGCTAGAAAAAAATTATAAGTGATAAAAAGTTCTAGAAGCTATCTGAAGTGTTTTTATGGTAGCATAACTCCCTAACAGCCGAAGGCTAAGAAAGATTCTAAATATTAAACACTTCTAGAAGCTCTTGAAGTGCTTTTTACGGTTACACAGCCCCCTAATTTGTACTAGTACATTAATTTTGATATCGTTTGAACCATAAAATTAATAAAGCCATATATATTTTGTTCATAAAATTTCGGGGGGGTTTTGACCTCCAACCTCCCCTCCGAATACGGCCTTGGATGTAGGGAATATATTAAAAGGTAAGTGTTTTTGCTGTTTTATAGCAAAACTTTTTTTTGGTCAAACTAAATCAAATATTGCTTCAGTATAAAGAGAGAGTTTAATTTTTTTTCACATGGTGGTATCAACATTTGTTGAATATCTGTCATGATCAAAGCGGCATTAGATGAAAAACTTGTTAAATTAAGAGAAAAAGTTGTTATTAAATTCTAGCAAAAACAGAAATTCCAAAACTGTTGAACTCACCATGAGAATAAAATTAAACTCTATGTTTGTAGTAAAGCAATATATTTTCAATTATTTTGACAAAAAAAAAAGTTTTGATTAAAAAAATCTGCAAGATCACTGACCTTTCCTCGCCTTCCCCACAACCCCACCTTAACAAAAGCTACTGGGTGCATGAACGGTTTAAAAGACTTCTTATGCTATTGTAAATGTATCTAGTCTATTTAAAATATATTTTATACTGGTCATAGTCAAGTGTAAGAAAAGCATTGACAAATTGCTATAATATTTTCAAAATCGACTTTTATGTTATTTTGTCGAATTTGATTTTTATCATAGAAGAAGAACCAAACTCAATGAGTTATTCAAGTGATTCCCATCTCATTGATTGCTTTGATATTATGTTCTACTTTAAAATATTTAACTTTTTATTGGGTGCTATATAAATAAATCTTATGTTTAAGTAATTTTAACTATTTTTCTTAACTATACCGATTTTTAATCTACATTTGATAAGTTAAATTACTATTTAACCATAGAGGGTTTGCTCTTTTAATTATCCTTATGACCCGCTTCGGTGGGCGCATGGTATAACGCGCTACACTCGTATTTAACTAGACTGCCGAAGAGGGTTAGATCAAGTTTCGATCCTAGTCGGGTGTACTGAGGTTTTTCCCCCCTAAATGGTTTGCCCCTTTCCCTCCACGCAAATGTGGGTGTATTTCTTACAAATTAATCCTTACTAGTCCCTAACCCATTAGAGTAATTAGTATATAAGCGTATAGCCCAAACGGGTTGAAGAAATATACGGTGATAAAAAAAATGTATTCTTATGTGTTTTATTAATAGGTAGCGTATTTGTCGGTGCTGGTCAGTTTTAGGTATTGTGGCTGTCGATGAGTACTGTAGCAAAGAAATTTGAAACCATCCCCATTATTATTGTTATTGTTATTGTAGTAGTAGTATTAATAGTAATATAAATATTAAACTTTGAAAAAATGATTAAATAAATCACATGACCTATAGATAAAGATAAGTTAGAAAAAGTATTTTTTCACTTAACTAATAATATATATCCAAAAATTAATGTTTAGGCTTTACCTGGCTATGAAATGGATCCCCTGAGCCTAGTGACCGGATTCAAATTATGAAGTACCTTTAAGATAGAAAATTAACAAATAAACCTACTCGTATAGAGTCCCAGTTGGTTCTGCTAAGGTATTTTTACTTAATGGTTTCACACTCTCCTTCCACGCAAATGTGGGTATACTACCTCTAAAATGATTCCTTCCTCATCTCTACCCTATTAGAGTAGCTATCAAAAAATGCGTCATCATAACCTGAACAAGTGGTAGGATGGGATGATAAAACAAATCAGCTTAAAATTAACATATAGGCCTAATAATACGTCAGTATATATTTGTCTAATCACGTAGAGTCCTTAAAATGATGTAATAATAGCAAATTATGGAAAAAATATCACTCTTATCTAGTCTTGGTTTGTCCGTGATAGGAAGGTTGGTGATTGAATTCCGGTACAAAGCAAAGGCAGGCACATTTCCTGCTTATTAAACCATAGCGCATTAGTGATAAAAACTTTAGCTTTAACGGGTACTAAGACGAAATGCACAAACAAATTTTACCCTCCTGATCCTTACCACGTGGATTAAATAATCATTAACTCTTGATTTAAACATTTCGTAATAGTAACAAAATGTGCGAAAATCATAATTGATGATAACCGCTTCGGTAGCCGCGTGGTCTAACGCGCTACTCTCGTAGTAGACTAGACTGCTAATGACGGGGAGATAGAGGTTCGAATCTCGGTCGGGTGTACTGAGGGTGGTTTTTCCAAAATGATTTTCCAATCTCCCTCCACGCAAATAAAGGTCCACTTCCTATAAACATAGCCTTCCTAATCCCTAAAAGCATTATCTTAATTAGTACGTAAGCGTATAAACCAATCGGATAGTAAGACGCGGTACTATAATATCGTTGAATGATAAGAAAAATAGTAAAAAAATAGTTTTAAAAATGTTTATCAACCACCCCCAATGGTTCCTTTCTTTCGTTAGCAAGAACAAACTCACTCTATCCTTCATGAAAGGAACTATGGGTGCGCTGACCTAACTCATTGTGAAAAAAAAACCATCATCTTTATTATGTCAGTACGAATGCCAAGTGCGTGGGTTGCTTTGTCATCTCTCTTCCGGACAGACATCATTTCAATTTCTGACTTATTAAATTTGTTCTAAAGTGCTTTGAACAAAAAGTGTTGCTGCAGCTGTCGTGCAGAAAACAAGCGAACAGTTTATAAGTTATAAGAGAGCTGATGGAAAAACGGCACATAACCGTTATCCGAGTCCTAGGGTTGGTGGAATCTTGAAAATTGTCGAGACCTTAATCTCCTTAATGTACAGTGCAATTTTCATAGAAAGGCGCTTTTAGAAAATACAAACATATTTTTATGTGGACAAAATTCATAGCATTTCACTATTTTATTCGTTTGTTGGTTTTTAGGTTTCTTCTTTTAGTAAGTAACGTTGCGCGTTTCACACTCCCTTATTATGATTTCCGATAGAATGAAACCTAGGCCGGGGGATTGGGTGGTAACTATCAATTTTTCTTCACGAGGCAGCTATTACATCTTGGTCCAGTGGCATAAATGTAAAGTGTAAACTGTATTCGTCTTTTTATTGAAAAGGCCATATTTTATTCGTTCCTTGTTTATGTTTCTATAGTATAATGAGCAGATATAACAATATAACACAAAAAATACAGTACTAGCTCTTATAAAACTAAGCCCCAGAAACAAATAATGTGATTTTATTAAAAACAGTCTTGATATTGTAGCACACGTCTATTATTGTAATTATTAAGAAAGCCTTCTGTATATTATGTTGTATGTCTGTTAATATGTACGAATGAATGTTATACCTCGTATTATTAACTATATCATCTGTGACTAATTTTATTTGTTTATTTAAAATGTTCATTATAAAATATTATTATAGAAAATAACTAACCATAACAAAATCTATGTGAAGTCCGATTTTCATAGGAAGAAACTTATCTGTGAACTAGAATTAAGTTTACCCGATTCAGTGGCCGAATGGTCTAAGGCAGCTGTTCCCTAACTGAGATAAGCGTACTACCAGTGGTACGTACAATTATTCCCAGTGGTACGCCGTGAGAACATAAACAAAACAAGCAAATTAACGTCGTAAAAGGATAGAGCCTGATCAAATCTTGTTAATATTTTACGACTAAGTCTGACCAAACGTAAAACAGATTTAAACAATGATTGTAGGGTTGAAAACACGAATTAACTTCAACTAGCCGGCGCAACCACGCAGTATGTGTTATTATATCCCCGGGCGTAGTTAAAAAATACCGTAATAGTAGATACTGAGCTTTATGTTGGTGGTACTTTAAATTAGGGAAATTATTTAGGTATTACGCCAGTCAAAAAGTTTGTAAATCACCGATTGGTCTAAGGACTCGTGTTGGACTAACCTGCTGAATACGGGGAGATCTGAGTTTGAACCCCAACAAGGTCTACCGAAGTTAGGTTTTCTTCGATGATTTTCCACTCTCCTTCCACGTAAATGCGGGTAGCTTGCCTTTAAAATACTTCCTTCCTCATCCCTGCCCCATTAGAGTAATTATGCCTATAACCTGAACGTGTATTCAAAAGTTATGATAAAAAAAATAATTTTCTAGATTTACTTCCACACATTTAGTTGATAGATATTATTAATGCCTATAAGATAACAATAATAAAATATTTAAAATAAAATCTAGGTTGGCTGAATAAAAAAGTATGTTGGGTTCTTCCCAAAAGGATTTTTTTGTGTGTAAAAATTGGATTGAAGTGTCGATATAATGACGTGTACCCAATTAAATAATAATTATAAACTGCATTTGTTAAAATTATTTTTCATCCATACATAAATATATAACATTGTGGTTCGTTTTAGTAACACAATAGTTCACTTCTTGGTGTCATTGCTGGTTGTTTATTATTGGAGATGCTGTATTCATTTAAACAAGTATGTAAGCTATGCTAATATATTGTACAAGCCTGTGTTCAGAAGGTATACAGGTTGTCCCAAAAGCCCGAAATCATACAACAAATAGCGTTTTATACAACAAGCTCAAAATGGCCCCCATTTTTCTGACACACACACAGATCAAGTCGATGCTGCCATTCCATTAATAGTCGGTGTTTATGATGATAGGATCAATATGATGACAAGCGTGCCTGATTCTGTTTGCAAGGTGCAGCAGATCAGAAATCTTCTCAATGTAAGCCATGACTTAAGTGCCCCCAAAGAATAAAGTCCAGTGGTGTTAGGTTTGGGCTTTGCAGGGGCCACTTAACAACTCCTCGGCGACTTATCCAGTTCCCTGGAAACTGGTGATCAAGGTATTATTGGATACTCTTCTGGGTTCAGAAGGCTGGTCAGTGCTTCAGAATCCATCATGTTCTACTTCTTAGGGCTATTAACAAAGTACTCTAAAACTGCATCGCTTGTCTCTTCATCAGTGGAACTTCTTGGCCGACCACTTCAAGTAAACTTTGTCACCACGCTTCCTCTCTCTTGGAATTCTTCCACTAGTTTGCTCGCACAGCTTGGGGTGCTTTATTACCTCTCAGGGTGTAAATGGTTAATTTACTCAGTGACTTCTCGCTGACTTTGACAGCCAATCAGCAGAATGACCTTGATGTTTCCTTAGTCATAGCCATATTCATCTACCTGGAAAGCTAAGAAAATTAAAATTAAGAAATGTCCTATCATTCCAAACTTTTGGGACACCCATCTGGGTTTATATCATAGATAAAACCAATGGCAAGTATTGCTTGTTATTTTTAATCTTTTTTTAAGTCAACAACCCGAAGTTTAGTTAGATGCTTTTCGTATCCATCCGGAGCTGGGCATTCACTAAGCCTTTTAGTTGATTAGTGCTGCTGTCACCATCTGGTGTAAAGCTCATGTACCAGGGAAGTTCAGAAAAAGTGGGGGAACCCCATTGCCTTCCACACTGAATTTATATGAACGAGCTCTAAATGGCCTACCCATTTTCTCCAGGGAAGTTATGTTCACATACCGTCCAGGGTTGATGCCACAATCGCCATGGGACCGATGGCTTTACTTCTCCTTCGAAGGAAGTTGGGCTACTTATTTTTATCATGCAAGAAAGCCCCGTTGATCCCACCTGGGTTTGACCTCACGAAAACCCTTATTACACCCCACCGGGATTTAAACCCTGATCTCACCGTCATTAACTTTCCAGTCTATTGCGAGAGTGATGCCTTAGAGGGTGATATCCATTCATGTTAATTCGATTTGTTAAGAGTCTACATATAAACAAATATTGGGGAAAAAAAGACATAGCCTCTTACTATCCGTTCTGGTTACATTCAGTGCTCAAGTTGGGCTATAATTCACCGGAACGCCGTTCCGGTCGATACGAAAAAGTATTACGAGCGTTCCGGTTGATACTACACAAGTTTAAAGAGTTCCGCCTTGCACACTAGAACTACTTCTTCGTTCTTCTCATAGTTCTTCAAAAGGACCTCTATTGTAGTCTGAAAGAACCCAGATCCAACTACACGTCTGTGTAGTGTATTGTATTATGTATTACACTGGGTTTTCCAGGAATTTGCTTCACAACAAAAACAACGATTCCTATAACAATACAATAATCTCAACACAAATATTTTACAGATGTTAATCTTCACCCTCCCCTTTTGTAGCCTCTATTATGGGGATTATTTTTGGAAAGGGCATTTGCTCTTTCTGTTTGTAGATTGAAAATTTCTACCTTCAGACTCACATTGTCTTTCGTAGTGTAAATACCGTACCTATTTGAACTTTTGAACTCTGTGGCACAAGTGAACCACCAAAAAAAAAGACACATTTCATAAGTACATCTTTCTTTTTATAAGTTATGTTTGGCGTAAAATTATATTTAACTACAATATTTCCTTGCCGCTTAGGTTTTATAACTAAACATAAACTAAGCATATTTTTATAAAACCAATAATTTTCAAGCCATACGCCAATTTATATCTTAACTTTTCGAAAACTAAAGGTAAAGTATTGCGACCGTAGAAAAAATCTAACGTGAAATGTTGATGAATTTCGACGTCTCATGACCCCCCCCCCCTTACAACTCTAAATGTGGTCTTTGCAATGCCGTCTGTGTGTGTGTGTGTTTGTGTTTATATTTAAACTTAAGAATAGTTTAATAAAAGGCGAAAAGATAAAAAATCGATTTTGATTAAAATTACTATCTAGGCGTTGATTAAGATTATAAATAAAGTAGCTATTTACATTTTCCCATGAAAATTATTTTTAGGGTACGTTACAGATGCTGAAGTGTCCGTATCTCCGCAACTATTTGAGATACTAAATAACTTATCATTACAAAATTGTAGAGCTATTAAAATAAAAAAAATTTTATAGGAAATATATTTTTATAGAACCAACAATTTCTGAGATATTGGCAAATATATTAATACAATTTTGTTAGCTTTAGTTGTAAAGAGATACTACCTAGGTTTTAACGCAATAATTCTCCAATGCCATAGAGTAATTAAATATAAGTAAGTCTCTCAAAAAGTTTGTTATTTTTCCTTAAACCTCTTAGAGAAATGTGTGTACAACAATGATCTATCTCCACTTTAGACTCAATAGTCAATATTTACATTTTTTATTGGTCAAAATGATTATAAATGAGGAATTTAATAGCAATGCGATTACATGAAGATGTGCAACACTTAATAAAATGTCGAAAATTTTAACCGGCAGTCGAAATTTTAATACGAAGGGTTGACCCTTGCAGACCCAATATTGATCTTTTTTATCGGTCCAAACATACAAATGAGGACATTAACTCTTTAAAAATAAAATTATAAAATTTAAAACCGGAACTCAAAAAATGTTTTACATAAGTATAGTGTAATTTATGCTTGGGTTTGCTAGTGTAGGCCTATATTATTTCGTTTCACATATATTACGAGTTTTGAGTAAATATCTCCATTTTTAAACAAAAGAGCGAGAAAGTCCGTGCGGAGTTCCATACCATTTATTTAAAATTCTGATTAGAGTTCCATTAATTATTCTAAGTAAATGAAAAGGGGAAAATGTGTGTATAGCGTTTAGTCTGGTAACTCTTTCTCAAATTAAATTATCGTCATACTCACCGCACCGAGTTGTTAATATTAGGGTTAGCGCGAAAACTGACCTCAATATTTCAACGGTCACGAAGTTATCTCTGGCAGGAGTTGAATAAAGTTTCTGGCGGATTTAATTACAGGGCTTTAAACGACTTTTTCTGTGGGTCAGCATGCTATTAAATTGTATTGTTTCCACGAAACATTTTACTCGGTCTGGTGATGGTATACCCAAATACAATTATATTTTATGATAGAAAGGGATCAAATATGATCATTTTAATTAAAGAATAAACGTATAAAAGATTAATACACTATTCTCACTTAACATAGCTTCAAACTGAACTTGCTAGATTCTACTAACCCTTCCCATCTTACGTAAGCTAACCTAGCTCATACTTATTTATATTAGCACAAAATAACTAAATTAATATTAATAACCTAATTTTACATTACCTAACCTAATACTAACTATATTTATATACATATAATAATATATTTTTAGTTATATCAATCTTTATTTAAAATAACCTACATTTTTGTCCATGATGAAACAAAAATTTAGGGTGCTCGAAAACAAGGTGCTTAGGAAGATATTTGGTCCAAAAAGCGATGAGGCTACTAGGGAGTGGAGTAGGCTATATAATGATTAGCTACATACCCTGTAATCACCACAATACATTGTTAGGATAATGAAGTCTCATAGATTAAGTTCGCAGGGCATGCGCCACGAATGGGAAATTCTATAACCTTGTTCAAGTTACTGACTGCCAAAACATTGGGAAGAGACCATTGGGAAGACCTAGACGTAGATGTGAGAATAACATTAGAATGGATCTGAAAGAGATAGAGTGCAATGAGGTGGACTGGGTATAACTAGCTCAAGATAGGAATAGGTTGTAATTAGGTGGACTGGATAGAACTAGCTTAAGATAGGAATAGGTTGTAATTAGGTGGACTGGATCGAACTAGCTCAAGATGGAGATAAGGTGTAATGAGGTATACTGGGTAGAACTAGCTCAAGATATGGATAGGGTGTTTTGAGGTGGACTGGATAGAACTACCTCAAGATAGGGATAAGGTTTAATTAGGTGGACTTTATAGAACCACCCCAAGTTGGGTAGAAGGTGTAATGAGGTGGACTGGATAGAACTAGCTCAAGTTAGGAATAGGTTGTAATTAGGTGGACTGGATAGAACTAGCTTAAGATAGGAATAGGTTGTAATTAGGTGGACTGGATCGAACTAGCTCAAGATGGAGATAAGGTGTAATGAGGTATACTGGGTAGAACTAGCTCAAGATATGGATAGGGTGTTTTGAGGTGGACTGGATAGAACTACCTCAAGATAGGGATAAGGTTTAATTAGGTGGACTTTATAGAACCACCCCAAGTTGGGTAGAAGGTGTAATGAGGTGGACTGGATAGAACTAGCTCAAGTTAGGGATAGGTTGTAATTAGGTGGACTGGATAGAACTAGCTCAAGATAGGGATAGGTATCGTACTTTTGCAAGTGTTGCAATAAACTTTTGAGCCCCTAGCGCCATAGAGTAAGTAAGTAAATTTTTGTTACTTAACTTACTTTTGTTAATTTGATTAAATTTATTTCTTTACTCGATAACTTGATTATCTCATACCCAAGATTTGATTTTTTTCTGTTTCTTTCAATATATTGTTCCGGTCAGTTTTAACCAATTATTTTATCTCTAAGACACTTGATTCTAATACAAAGAGATTCAAATATTTTAAGGTATTGTGTAGAGTATAAATAATATGCCATATTATTGCATAAGCATCATTTTACAGTGATATGGTGACAGAAGTTTAAAAGTAAAGTGGGTAGTAGGGAAACGCGAGCTAGGGTCTATGTCTTTTCAATTAATCTGGCAAAAACTTTTTTTTTGCCAAAATAAATAAAATAATTCTTCACTAGAATCGTTTAGTTGAACTCTCTACACTAAGTAATGACAACAGTAATTTGAATATATTTCATGGGTAATACGTAACTATAGTAGGACATTTACAATTCATAGAAAAGTTTGTGTTCGAATGCCACGATTCTCGTACAATTATTCAATAATTGTACTTTGGAATTTCACTTTTCAATTTCAAAATGGGACGCATAAGTTAAAGAGTTTTCACAATTTACACTGGATACAAAACCAGTGGGGAACTCCATGTAGTGAGTGGTACATACTTGGTAACATCCGCTTACATGTGTGAGATCAAGGTAGTATGTTTGTTACCAATCTATTTTAGCTACATTGTTCAAGCTGAGCTACAAATAAAATTAGAACCTATTACCAATCTATTTTTAGCTACAATTTTAAATATGATACGCCAGTAAAATTAGAACTTGTTACCAATCTATTTTCATCTACATTGTTAAAGCTGAGCCACCGATAAAATTAGAAGCTGTTACCAATCTATTTTAGCTACGTTGTTAAAGCTGAGCCACCAAGAAAATTAGAACCTGTTACCAATCTATTTTAGCTATATTGTTAAAGCTGAGCCACCAAGAAAATTATAACCTGCTACCAATCTATTTTAGCTATATTGTTAAAGCTGAGCCACCAAGAAAATTAGAACCTGTTACCAAACTAATTTTAGCTACATTGTTAGAACTGAGCCACCAATAAAATTAGAACCATATCCTCCATTACTTTTTTTCATTTATTTGAGGTATTTAAAGTGCACTTTCTGAACAGGTTGGTTGCATCAGCACACGACTTAATGCACTAAGTTAAATCAAGAACTGACAACATCCAGTTCGCTGCCGTTAATTCATCACTGTGAAAGGATAAACCCACATTTCACCAATGCTACATTTTTCGGCCATGCTGGCAATAGATCCCGGGACCCTTGGCTCAGTAGGCAGACACACTACCGACTGAGTTAAAGTGTTAGACTACTACTCCTCCATTACTGGACGTCACTTTACTATGTGGGATTCTGGTAACAATTCCAAAAAAAAATCACACCTCTCTACTGCTATTTTGGAATAGAATGCGGCTTGATAGTTTTCACCGTCAAACTATTTGGTATGCTTGACATAATATTATTGAAGTAATAACAATCTAATCTAAAATGAAAAATAAAATTGAAATATATCCAAGCTAATTCTAAAATAAAAAATAAAAAAATCTAATGGCTATCGATAGTTATTGAGGTTTGACTGGTAAATATAAAATTGCCACTGGGCTTGGAAACCAGCCGGTCTCCACGATAACTGTAGCATCGGTAAATAATAGTTCCAGAAACTGAATTATTGCTGAACAGTAATTACTTTATATTCAAACGTTATTAAAATTGCCCTAGCCATTAATTTTGAACATGGCATAATTTAAATCAATGCTTTTAGAAGAAACATGATTTTGAGTCCTCAATAAATTTAACCTAACAATTAAAAATATAATTTATATCAAAATATTTTATTTAAATGGTATAGCTAAATCGCTTAAAACTATTAATTATAATGTTATGTACTTTTTTGTGCTTGTTATTAAACAGTTATACATACAAAATATTCAATGATGTTTTTTTCCCTCAAATTAAGTGCCTCTATTTGTAAGATTTAAAAATTCGTGTAATGATTTCAATTGGAACAGTCAGGTTAGTCCTAAACAGATAGCGTGCCCGCTTTGTCTTTCAAGGTTCGATACTGACCAGATTCAAATGGTGTTTTTTACTAAATGTGGCAAAGAAAATACTGATTATGATCGTTGAACCATATAAATTGCAAATGAATATTTCTGTAACTTCGGGAATGACTGCTGTGTGTGTATGTATCTATATACTCGCTTTGCTCGTTGGGGGCTCCGCCTCCAAACCCGCAGCGAGTTTTATTTGCAAGTGTATGTAAACTAATGTAATTCCAGCGTTGTTTTGAAATTTAAAAATGTGTGGAAAATGTGCTAAATTTACCTAAAACCAAAAAATCTAGCTCTATCTAAGGTATAGCAGATGGAGATACGAAAAAAATTAATAGGACCAGACTTGTAGATCTTGCCAAATCCGTAGCTGCTAGTGCAATCCGTTTTTTGATAGGTCCTACCATTTAGTTACAAGAGACCTCCAAAGAAAGGTCCGCACCGACTTTAAAGTTTCTACGCCATTTTGAAATTTTTGGGGGTTAAAAATTAAAATTTTTAACTTTTTGGAATTTTCCCGTCAGTTACAGGCAAGAAGCTATAAGTTTGCCAAATTTCAAGTTTCTAGCTCATCTGGAAGTGGGTAAACGTTAATGTCGGTAAGTGAGTGAGTGCATGAGTCAGCCATGTGGCTTTATGAAAGTATAATATACAACAATTAATATTGTTGAATCCATCCTGATTTCCTGTGTCATTATTAAACCATAAAACGCCGCAATAGACACTTTCAGAGGTAAAAAGAGGGCAAAGTACTGATGTACTGATTTATTAGTTTATTCGGTCTCCAAAAAAACTAGCAACAGCTTGTTTTAGATACAAAAAGCAGTAGCCAACAATACTATCACTTATTTACTGCCTTCTTGCATGTCATATCATCATTTTGTTATTATAATATAATGTCAATAAATATATCATCTAGTAGCCTTGCACTCTGTTGTGAATAATAAATATAACATGATTTAAATCTGAGATGCTTAATATTGTATAATTCCCATGCTTATATATTGATTTGTATATCAAATGCATACATTATATTAATACTGCTTTTAAATTCCCACATTATTTTGCTATGGATCAAACAAATAAAGCAATATAATAATTACTATGCAATTTAAGAAAGCATTAAGCTAACAGATGTTATAATTTCCAGAGTGAAAACAAGAATAGTGACATTGTAATTCCCTAAAAAAATTATTTTCACGACTACTAAGATCCAAACTTTCTTTGTTTTCTCAACAAAATCTGATTCTAAAGAAAATATTACGTAACTTTGACTACAGCAAAAAATGTGACGTGGAACACTTTAAAACTAAAACTAAAGATTTCTCAGTTTAAAGTTTGTGTATATATTGCCTTCATTCTAAACAGGGAAGAATATTGACTGTGCTAGTAAAATATTTAAGTATTATATTGAATACAAAATAATATATAGTCACAGTAAAAAACATTTGCAACTAATACTTAAAATAAAAATGCTTTGTACTAAAAAAAAATACTTGTTCTCAGGATCATAAATTTAAACTTTGTCACTAACTCGTACATTCTAACTATATCAAAGGTTTTCTTCGTGTCATCAGCAGATAAACAGATCATTATCACATATTATAATATATCATCACCTAGAAGACATCATTCATAAAGTTTTAAGATATTTGTATGCAACGAGAGCTATAATATCACCTAAGAAGGTAATAATAAGATGGATTAAATAAAACTTGTGTATAAATTATAAAGCTCAGTACAATAATTAGCAGACTAGACAAAAACCTTACAACTTGGTGCTTTTGCTTGATAAACACATTAACAACTTGGTGAGACTGACCTCATATCTTGTCTCAAAGCCCGAGAAAGTTATTACGCGTATTATCAATTTGAAGTTAAGATAAAATTAGAATATAGCTCACTATCAAGAGAGAGAGAGATAAATGTGTAATATGGAGTTACTTTGAACTTAAATCCACCCCTCACAAAAATAAATCGAGGGTAATTCGAGAAAACTAACCTGAAACTTGACGTTCAAAAAGCCCTAAAAAACATAGCCGTTAGGAAAATTATTAAAAACCCCAAGTATTTAATTTTTAAATGTGTTTAAATAATTCGAAATATTACTTAAGATAGAGCTAGTTTTCACAATAAGAATGTATGTGAATAATACAAAAATGTGTAACCCACTTTGGTGGCCGTGTGGTCTAAAGTGTCATTCTTGCAATAGACCAGACTGTCGATGATGGGGAGATCGAATCTCAGTCGGGTGTACTGAGAGCGGTTTTTCATAAATGGTTCATCCTCTCCTTCCACGCAAATGAGGGTGCACTCCCTCTAAATTTAACCTTATTTCCTAATAAATTAGCGTAATTTGTACATAGGCGTATAGACCGGGCGGGTATAAAAACGCGGAGCTAAAAAGTAATTTAAAAATACACTTTTATAAATTCATAGCTTGGAAACAGTAAGCGATGAAAGTTATAATAGAGGAACCAGATTCTCTTATCTCAGATGAGGGAATAAAAGTGAAATTAATAAAAAATGTTTGTGTATTTATTTAAATACAAACAACTCTAACTTGTCTTATTCCAGCCTCAACCCCATCCCCTGCGTATCACTATCCATCCCGGGATGTACGCTTTAAAATTAGTTTAGTAGAAAAGGGATGAGAAAAGTAGAACTAAGAAGAAATTTACTCACATTTGCTTGGTGCATGGGGAGGGGGAGATAATATGGGAAACCAGCACTCTGTAAAATTATTGACCAAAATGGTTCTTTATAAAGAAAGGTAAATTTAAACACTTGAATAATTCACTAAAATAATTAACAATCTTGATATGTACCTTAATATAAAATTAGATAAAACAAAACATTTTTTTACGCCATGTTTTTGGTTAAATAATTTCTTGTAAATTATAGCCTTATTAAACTAAAACCAATATACATCTAGACAAGATAGGGGATAATTAATTTATAGAGGAACAATTTGACAGAAGACGTGTTAAGGTTATTGCTTTGCAAAATTCAATTCCTTATTCTAGTTCAGGGAATTAATGGTTTTTTTCCTCTAGCAAGACTATCCTATTCCTATATTTTACTTTACTAAGAAGTTAAGTTAAACAAAAGACTGAATACAAGTACATGTATTCGAGATGCTAATTTTTCTGCACCAAAAGACATAAGGGAATTAAAACCTGTCATATTTACCAAGTCAAACCTCGGGTGTACCTTCAGAATCTCACTGTTTAAATCGCATGTTGCAAACATGCTGCCTTAAACCATGTGACTACTGGTGGAAGAAAACTTTTTTATCACCGTGTCTTACTACTCTTTCCGGTTGTACCCTAATGGTTTTAGGTATTATTAAAGTCATATTTAGATAAAGTGTACCCAGAATTTCATGGAAGGAGTGTGGAAAACCATCTTAGAAAAACCACCCTCATTTCACCCGACCGAGATTCAAACCTCTATCTCCCCGTCATCGGCAGTCTAGTCTAACACAGGAGTAGCGCGTCAGGCCATGCGTCTACCGAAGAGTATGGGAATAAACTTAAAGCCAATAGAACTGCAAAGATGAAACTTGGCATACGAACTAAATTACAGTAATTTATAAAATATGCTGCATTGGTTTTGAGACATGGAATGCATATTTCATCCTTAGCTACGGTTCAACCCCCGTATTCTCTGGCTACGAACCCTTACACACTTCATCACCCCCTATAGGAGCCACAACATTCGTTACACGAACACTTGCATCCTTCATAGAAGTGTCAGAAACCGTAACCTCCAACTCTCCCTCCATCCATCCTCCCTCTTTACATCAAATTCCACCATTTGGAAGATGAATCATATTGAATTGATTTCTATTCCACCCTATTACGTTAGATCTGAGTTTAGAGCACATAATATTTAGACCATTGAGCCAATTTCCCCCTTCATACCTTGATCAAAATATTCCAAACAAATAGTCAGCAAAAAAAAGTAAGGAATAGTTTCCTTAGCTGAAAAATTAGCTCAATTTGCATGAAATTTTCCTAAATTTAGGCTATAGCATGCAACATATGACACAATAATGTGCAGACAGATACTTTGTTGGGTAACAGTATAGTTATCATAACTGTGTCTGAAAAATGGTGTTATAGTTGCCTGGGTATATTTTAAATTTTGAAAGATTACCTCTTCTTTAAATGCTTTAAAGAATATTCAAAGCAAACAAATATAAGAGGAAAAAATATATTTGCAAGTTATGAAAAATATCTAGATAACTCCTCAATACAAGTAAGTCTTTAAAATATAGTTCTCAATGTTGTGTAGATTTGAAAAATTGACAAAGAAAGCTTAATCTTGTGTGCCCCAAAAGTGTAGTCAATAGAAAATTATAAAATAATTCATAATATATTCTAGACAGCATGTGGAATATCCCATTATTGTTTCGTATTCAAAGCCTTCAGCGCAAACATGACAAATAGGCCAACAAACCAAATGTATTTGTTTGTTTTAAAGTTGGTTATAATATTTAAAGTTACTGTTGTTTCTTTTGATCATGCGGTAAATAAAATAAATATATTTATAAACCACGTCTTAATATTATTTCTGATTATACACTGATGTATTGATTACGTTAATGGTTTTAGGGATGAAGAAGGCTATATTTTTTATAAAGTGTCCCCTTATTTACTTGGAGGGAGGGTGGAAAACGGTATCAGGAAAATTGTGGCCGGGAAAACTGCCCCCTCCCAGAAAAAAAATTGGAAACTGCGCCTTCGAATAAATAATCACACTAATAGGTGGGAAAAGTGCGCCCACACGACCTTGTTTGTCTCACCTAAATAATTTTAACAAGGTCGTGTGGGCGCACTTTTCTCACTTTCCTCACGATCTAACCATTTACACCGGCGTATATTGGTTCATCGTATCCTTTTGTTTAGGAGTGTGGGTATTTCAAATCGACTCACCGCTCATCATGAGGTCTTGAGGTCAAAGTACTGTACATCGATTCATCGCACCTCTCTTTGCCTATTGTTTATGTTAGGTTAGGTTAGGTTAGGTTAGGTTTTTAATTGAAGTTACCAAACTAATTACTGACGACCTTTCACTCCATTTTTTGAATCTAGGCTTGACTCTTCAAACACTTTGTTAGGTCCTTGGGCTTAGGTCTATTTGTTTTGTAAGTGTGTAAAACATTGTGTGGGGTGCACTTTTACCACCTAATGGTGTGATGATTGAGAGGAGGGTGCAGTTTTCCCGGGCGTAATTTTCCCTAATCCGTGGAAAACCATTTTGGAGCAACCCCCCTTTTTCCCGTTTCAGTACACCTGACCGAGATTCTAACTTGGATCTCCCCCTCATTGGAAGTCTAATATACTGCGAGATTAACACCTTAGAACATGCGGCCACAGAAACCGGTTATATAAAATATTATTAATGATTTAAGCTAAAAGAGTAAAGGCCCTGACATAGACTCCGTACCCTTTGGTCCGTGGTCCGTAAGAATTAGATGCCACAGTATCAGATTGCTCTTGCCGAACAGTCCTCATCCGTAAGTCCGTACTCCGTAGAAATTGATCAATTTTAACTTTCAAAGGACTAGTTTGTATGGACTACCAATCACATCTGGATAAATATGTGCATGCGCGTTGGGATTCATCTTAAACAACAACATATTATCATCACCGCGTCTTACTACCCGTTCGGGTTATACGCACTTACGTTAATGTGTAATGGTAGGTTGGTTGTGTGATGAAATGGAGGACCTACAGTTTAACGTGGGATCCGAACCACGGTGGAGGCCTGGCATTCCACACATTCACAAGTTGTGATTAATACACGTCTTGTCAGAGGTGAAGGAAGGGTTTGGCAATCAGATAAATCTGTGCTGGGACCGAGGATTGAACCCCGGACCCCCAACACAGAAGTTTGACAACTTACCCCTAGACCGCCAGGTCACCTAAACACCAAAATAAATTGTTTATATCAAATTTTATTTTGTGATCGGCTATATTCTTGCTAAAGATCAAAACCCATGTACAAATAAAGGAAGGATGATAATAATATTAAAAGTGCTTGCTTTGTTTATATTCAGGATACTAGTACCTACATATGTTTTGCATTTTCAGGCCTATTTATTTTAAGATTGATAGTTAAAATCTTACTATAAATATAATTATTGTGATTGTACTGCATTTTAAGTATATCCTGGAAGTTTTCTCAACAAAATTAATTTTTTAGTTTATTTTATTGATCAGCTGACTGATTGGCGCTCACTCCTTGCTGTAGACGATTTTCTTTTGAAGTTTTCGATTGAACGAAGTCTCTGACCATCTCATTGGTTGGGACGGTCACGTGATTACGATATCGACTGTGTATAGTCGTGAATATAATTTCTTGAGGACCAGGACCACGGAGTATGGACCTACGTATACGGAGTCTGTATTGAGGCCTTAAAGATGAAGGTAAATAAAATAAAATGCATCAACATTTTGTTTGGAGCATAGATAAAAAACTTTGTGCAGAAAAAAAAATGAATGCCACTGGTTTGAATTGAATCACTCGCCTCACGATTTGAAGTCAAAACCATTATCGTTTGGCCAACCATACCGATAATTTAGAAAAAATTTAGATTTGAAATTATATTATAATACGAATTTCTATAAAGTTACTCACAAATTAATTATGTAAATACCATCTTCTGTGGCCACATGGTCTAAGGCGTCACTCTCACAATAAACTAGACTGCCGTAGACGTGGTTCGATCCTAATTGGATGTACTTAGTGTGATTTTCCCTAAATGGTTTCCCACCCTTGCTCCACTCAAATGTGGTTACACTTATATTAAATTCAACCTGGCTCACCCTTAACTCACTAGTGGGATTAGTATATAGGCGTATAACTGAAGCTGGTAGTAAAATGTTGTGCTAAAAATGTTTAGCAAATACTTACTTCATTTATTAAAATTATACATTTATTTCAAATATATACTTACATGTTTAAGTTTTGGGGAGAAAAAATAAAAGTGTTAAAGTGTAATAAATGTTATTTTTACAGTAATGTTGTGTTTTGATTAGTTTCATTTGATTAAAGCAAAGCATTGTATTTAATAGAACTTAGATTTATTATTTTAACATTTTTTTGTTATCATTTTGATTGAAGATTCCTGTAATGTCCTAGACCTGCTTAAGTTTATTAAAATTGCTGTTTATAGAATAATATTAATAATAATAAAATATTTATACATTTTTGTCGGATTAAAACGAGTTTGTTATGGCCGTGTAGATATATTTACTTCATTTTATGTTAAGGTGTATAAATGTATATCTAATATTACTGTATTCGAGTAAGAAACCAGAACCATGTTGAAGGTATTATTGACTGACACATCCTTAATGGTCAGTAACCAGTGAAATAGATAAAGTGTAATGAGGTAGACTGGATAGAAATAGCTAGGGATAGGGATTAATTTCCTGGATATAGTTACAGTGGTTCAAGATAGGGATAGGGTGTAATGATGTGGACTGATAGGACTAGATCAAGATAGGGATAGGTATGAGGTGTAGAGATAGGGTGGAATGAGGTGGAATGGATAGAACTAGCTCAAGATAGAGATAGGGTGGAATGAGGTGGAATGGATAGAAATAGCTAGGGGTAGGGAGTAATTTCCTGGATATAATTACAGTGGTTCAAGATAGGGATAGGGTGTAATGATGTGGACTGATAGGACTAGATCAAGATAGGGATAGGTATGAGGTGGACTGGATAGAGCTAGCTTAAGATAGAGATATGGTGGAATGAGGTGGAATGGATAGAACTAGCTCAAGATAGAGATAGGGTGGAATGAGGTGGAATGGATTGAAACTAGTTCAAGATATGGATGGGTTGCGTACTTTTGTGAGAGTTACAATGAACTTTTGAATTCCTAATTCTATAGAATGAATAGGTAAGTATATTTGAGGCTACAGTCTTCTTGGCTAGATGAGGGTTTTTTTTTATCATCGCATCATACTAGCTGCTCAGATTAATCGTATATATGATAATTACTCTATTGGGGTAAAGTTGAGAAAAGAAGCATTTTATAAATAAGTTACCCACATTTGCGAGGGTGGAGATTGGGAAACCATTTCTGAAAAACCTTCCTTGATACATCCGATCGAGATTCGAAATTCGAGCTTCCCGTCATTGGCAGTCTAGTCTACTGCGAGGTTAGCACCTTAGACCACGCAGCCACCAAAGTGAGCTGTAACGCATTTAACTGCACTAATCGGTTGGTGATGAGGAAGTTAGAATTTAGAAGAAATTCGCCAACATTTTCTTGTAGAGGAAATCATGTAGGAAAACTCCATCCTGAGAAAACCTGCTCGGGATTCAAACCCTTACCACCCCTTCACTGACAAAACAGGCTAAATCGCTTGATATTTATTCCGGGTGTCCATCGTTGCGGATATAGTGGAGGAACTGTAGAACCCCCTATCATCACTTAGAAATAACAAACAGGGATGGTAGCAAGAGAGTTATTTTATTCAAGTTACAAACATATACAACTCAATGAGACGAGTGAGACAACTCAAAGCGTTAGGCGCTAAAATCAGTTTGAAATGAACATGCTTTACTTGTCACACACAGGTTTTATGAACCATAGAAGGTAATTAAAGTCAAAAACGGCCTTATACAATATGAGAGAAGTAATGAAAGGTAAGTTCCAACGTGACAAGTTGGCGGGACTGTCTCGCACTAGTCAGAGCTACAGATAAGCAACATTAGATACTTGCAAGACACCTACTCTCGTCCATAAATGGCGGCTCAAAACACATGATACACTATATTTTAAATTGACCTTCATAACACACTGTGTTTGATATCCTTAGCCCTGTCATAGTTGTGATTTAAAGATAAATCAAAGATCCTAGGCATTAATAGCTAATCAGAGATATAATCTAATAAGTACAGAAATAATCATCAAATTGCCCTTATTGGCAACTCTCAATTAGTTGAAATACAAAAGATTACAGATTTATACAACATTAATAATAAAATGATTTAATGAAGCGTCGGGATCTCTTGGTGTTGGGGTGTCCGAACAAGTGAAGACGCGTCCCCCATCGCGTTACTTCTTCTGTCGTCCCGATTCTCGGCCGCGTGGAGCTCGTGGTGGCTGTCGTTCTCTGTAAATTATCTGTGGTACTGGCTGGGGTTGAAACCCCGGAGGGTGGATAGCAGTGGGGGCCCCGTCTCCTGCGGCTTGGATTGCTTCGCCCCCAGGATCTTGTTACTGCGATGAACACCCATGTTAACACGGTGAAGGAGCTTCTGCTGTGTCTGTAGAGGTAGCCGTGGATACTCCGCCATCATATCCACGAGAAATCTTATCTCGTGGGCGTCGCGGCCGGGTTGAAGTTCTATCAGCTTAGCTTTCGCTGCTAATGCCAGTGTGAGCGCTTGTTCTTGCGTGGCGGCAAGTGTCGGAGTGGAGACGGTGTTGAGACTGGTCCAGGCTGCGTCCCCCAATAGAGCAGCTGATGTCTCCGAGGATTGACTTGTAAAGGGACTCGGTCCCCCAGCAATGGGGGTTGGTGCAGCCTGATTTGTTTCTCCAAATCGCTCTGTGATCTGTCGGAACCTTTCTTCCATGGTTTTCATGGAGTTTTGTAGGAGCTGGAGCTGGGCCGCCATATTCTGTTCTTGACTTATGTCGCGAGGGTGATGGTGAGTCGAAGCTGCTGCGGGCATCGCTGTCAGACTGGGTCGGCGTCCGTGTTGGTGATTCGCTATCTAAGTCCGTAGAGAGAATAGAATCAGGCTCTGGTGGAGGTTCCTTTCGAGGGTCCAGGGTGTATGGAGTTCCTCGTTGCTCAGCGGGTGATCTTTCTGACGGTTTCTCTGAAGATCGTTTCTGCAATTGCACTGACAGAACTAGGTTCCCCTTCGGCATGAAGTTGTTGGGCTCCCTCCCACTCTCCGACTGAGTCAATCATAGACTTTCTCACTCCATTGTTTAAAAATGGAGATATTTAATCAAAACTCTTAAGATGTGTGAAACAAAATAGTATACACTAGCAAATCCAAGAAAAAATTGTTACACTTTATTAGAGGTTGCACATTTTATGGTTATCGCATTACTATTAAATTCCTCATTTATTAATTTAGACCACTAAAAAAGGTAAATATTGACTTTTGAGTCTAAAATGATAGAGATAAATCATTGTTGTACTAGTTTTTCCCCTAAGAGGTTAAAGGAAAATGAACAAACTTTTTGAGAGAATTATTTACCTACTCTATGGCATTAAAGAAATATTACGTTAAAACTTTAGTAGTATCTGTACAACTAAAACTCACAAAATTGTATTAATGTATTTGCATATATCTAAGAAGCAATTGGTTTTATAAAGATATATTTAAAATAAACTTTTTTTTTAATTTTAATAGTACCACAATTTTGTAGTAATAAGTTATTTAGTATAGATTCAAATATTGTAATTGCAGAGATACAGAAATTTCCACTTTTGTAAAGTACCCTAAAAATCATTTTCATGGGAAAATGAAAGTAGTCATTTTAGTTATAATCTTAATCAACGCCTAGATACAAATTTTAACCAAAATCATCAGAGCCAATTTTGAAGAAAAAAAAAGTATTTTATCTTTTCTCCCTTTATTAAACTACTCTCAACTTTAGGGTTAAACATACAGACGGCATAACAAAAACCAGTTTTTAGGGTTCGTGGGGTCATGAAACGTCGACATCCATCAACAGCTTGGGTTAGATTTTTTTTTTTTTTNTTTTTTTTTACGGTAGCAATACTTTACTTTTAGTGTTCGAAAAGTTAAAAAAATACAAATATTTGCGTATAGTTTGAAAATGATTGGTTTTATAAAAATATGTTTCAAATAAAAGATCTTTATTATAGATATGCCTACATATTTGCAATGATAAGTAATTTCATATCTCAAATAGTTAGAGAGAAAAGATAAACAATTAGAATTTACGCATCAGACCGGAACCCTTAAAAGTCATTAAGAGTACCTGTTGTTGTTTTTTGGTAATATTGATCAATGCTTAGAAATGAAATTTAATAAAAATGTTTAGAGCTGATTTTGATAAAAATATTTTTTTCTCTCTTTTCAGCCTTAAGGAAACTACCCTTAATTTTAGGGTTAGATGTCCCATTCCAAAAATTCCTTGGGGCAACTATATGAAAACTCTATATACCGAGTTCTAGCCCAATTGGTAAAATAGTTTAGGCTCTACTCCAAGGTACAGACAGGCGGAAATGCAAAAGCCACTTAATCGGATTCGGGGGGGGTCATAAAACGTCGAAATTCATCAAAATTTCTAGCAAAGATTTTTTTTAAGATTACAATACTTTCTCTACCTGTAAGGTAGTGAGAAAGTAAAAATTAAATTATTATATTTTAAATAATATGTTAGATATATTAACAGCGCAACATCTTTATCCTTTGGGAAAAGCTTGATAAAAATGGATTTAAGTTTGTATTGAGGTCTTGTTTAGTTTAATAAATAGCGGTAGGGTGATCTTAAATTTACATAGACATTTTATTTTTGTTAGGAACATATATTTCAAAACAAGGATGAAAATAATTAGCTAATTAATGCTTAAGTAGTCATCTTTATTATTTGGTGATATTTTCCATAATATTTTCTGGGCAAATTTATCTATTGAATTAAGTATGAAAAAAAGCCCTTTTGTTCGTGAGTACACGTCAGTTGGCCTAAAGTGTAGGCCAGATGAATTTAGACCAAATGACTATATTAAATCAATCTTTAGGCTAAATGACTTTGGGTTACTAACGTCAATTTTTATTTTAAAACTCATTTTAGGCATTCTGACTGTTGGTGAATTATTTTTTAGTCTAGATAATTTTAAACAGAACCAGATGATTTTTCTATTAGTTCATATTTAGGTTAAATGACTTTAATCCAACTGAATTTTGGTGAACTTAACAAGGTAGGTTTTTTAATTAAAAATCAATTTGAGGCCAAAAGACTTGAGGCTAGCAGGAATTAGGTCTCAATTTGTATGCCAAGACACTTTAGGCTCACCTCCGCTTCCCCGGGATTGTGGATAGTTTTGTAATCCTCCTCCAAAAGAGAAAGTTCTCGAACCGGATGTTGATATTGTGAAGATGTTTTCCCGCCGCAGGTCAAGATTACGGTGCGTAGGAACATGGCCTAGTAACAATGTCCGGTAAGCCTTGCCACCTTCTTGGGGGTTGAGGTGTTTGCATAACAGATCTCTAGGGGTAGAGAAGGAGAATATGTAGGCTCTAGTCCGATGGTGAGGATTTAAGAGCGTGCATCAAAGCAGGCTCAACTCAGCTCCCGGCTCGCGCGAGGTATAGAAGTAAAAGGGAATGATTACTCAAAATTTTCCGCAATGATGATGGGGGACAGAGCAACAAAGTTTCTTGTTAATAACTACAGTATGTCCCTATTATGAGAGAATGAAGATTTGTGCACAGTTATTAGCTGGGAAGACATTCTAAAATGGTCAAAAACTGCTTTTTCAACGCAGTTTTTATCTAAATATCATTTAATATTTTAACAATGGTCAGTTATTAGGAACATCTATTAACTCTTTATCTCCATTAATACTATTTAATAAGAAATGATCCACGTGCAATAATGTTCGGGTAAATCTATACCTTCTAACCTACTGTATCACTGAACTTATGCTCCAAAGGTGAGGATGTAGAGGACGCTATTAAAGGTAATAGTTTTTGCAGTTTTGCATAAAAACACATTTTTGACCTAAGAAAATAAAATATTACTCCAGTTTAATTATATTCACATGGTAATATAAGCAGTTGTTGAATATCTGTCATGAGTATATCGGCACTAGATGAAAAACTTTTCAAATAAAGAGAAAAAGTTGTGATTAAATTCCAGGACACTCTTGAAAGATATTCTACAACTGTATATATCACCATGTGTGGAAAATTAAACACTACGTTTGTATGGAAGCTACATTTTACTTATTTAGGCCAAAAAAAGTGTATATAAAATCTTCAAAAATAATTACATTTGCCCCTGTCCCCTACATCCACACCTTGAAGTCCCCAGCCACTAGTACTTGTTGACATTCTCCCAGTAACAACACACAAGTTTCCAATAAAACTCGGCTGTAAAAACAGGTTTTTCTAACCGAGTTTGTTACACTTAGATTTTCAGAAGAACTTTAGCGAGTTCATACGTCAGGCCATGTGATCCACAGCTGTAACGTTTGGTAGATATTATCATTAACTATAATACTTAGCACCGCGTCTTACTAACCGTTCAGGTTATACGCTTAAGTACTAATTAAGCTAATGGGTTAGGAATTGAGAAGGTTGAATGTAGAGGAAGTGAACCCGCATTTGCGTGGATGAATAGTGGAATGCCATTTATGAACCCACCCCTTCCCCCCAGTTCACCCGAGTGAGATTCAAACTTCAATCTCCCCATCCTCGGCAGTCTAGCTCAACACGAAACCAGCGCGTTAGCTAACTAAGCCACTGAGGTGGGTATCATTAACTATAAAATTACACTAATATTATATTAAAATGCTCTATTATTGTTGACCGCAAACAACTCTGTTTATGAAGGGCTTACAATTGTTTTATAAAATATTATAAATGGAGCCTACTGAGATTATCAATAGCTTTGAGCCCAATTAGGTGGCCAAATCTTGCTAAGGCGTTGCACTCTCAATAGACTAGACTGCTAAGGCGTTGCACTCTCAATAGACTAGACTGCTAAGGCGTTGCACTCTCAATAGACTAGACTGCAAATGACGAGATATCGGGGTTCAAATTTCAGTTGGGTGCATTGAGGGTGATTTTTCCCCTCTCCCTCCACGAAAATGTGGATACACTTAATCTAAATTAACCTTCCTCATTCCTACGATATTAACATAATTAGTACATATTATGTTTATAACACTAACGGCTATAAAGAGTTAAGACGCGTCCCAAAATCATACTTTGAGCACTGGCGTAACATAGGGTCATGTTAGAATGTCTCAGTTCCAATATAATGCATCTCCCAGGGTTCTAGAGAGTTAGTTCACTTCCCTTTATACGTAGATACGGCGAATAAGGTCAATAATTAAAAAAATAATTAGACACAAAGAACTACTCAAATTATCACAAACACCAACAGTCATGTGCTAACTAATAGGGATAGGGACGTTATACTTATTTTTATTTGCGACAACACAAGAATTTTGTGTTTTTTACTCTGAGTTTGTGACACCATTGGTTTTTATCTGACTGATACAATTGTTTTTAATGCTAGTATGTGTACAGGGAATCTGGAATTAGAGGAGGATTTTATCGGTTGTATTTATACTACTTCCTAAAAATTGTTGCTGGTTACTTTTACTCAGTGGCGTAGCCAGAATTATTAAATGGGGGTGTTAGTTACCGGGTGTCTAGAAGCCTACTCTCTTAGAAATTTTGCAAAATTCATATTAAAATTAAGCTTAGAAACGATGTTCTAGGCTCCAAAATACTGGCAGTTGTAGATTGACAAACTATTTATTGTCATTGACATGATGGCATGACTAAAGAACTAACATGGCCATTCTGGCATATTTAGTTGAGACACCGAATAGCAATGTAGGAAATAAAGTAATAAGTATTTTAAGTGGTATTTTTATATTTTTTATACAGTGTCAAATGAAACATAACAAAATGAACATACATGTAAGCTTAAATCATTATACATTGTATTGAAAATTATATAAAAATTACCCATGGTCCTCAGTCTCCCCAATCATAACTTGGAAGTCCAGCCTTCGTGGCCTCATGGAAAATATATTCAGCGCATCAGTCGGTGTGAACGCAATTTAGCGGTGAATATTTAACAGCGCTAAGCCGTTCAACCAGCTTTCACCTGTCGAGTCCCTTAAGTATAATTCATTCACGACCTTAGTTTACTTGGATGACAGCTCAAAATTTTACTAGAAGTAGTTCCTAATATATCACTACGCCAAGAGCTGACATCTATAACTTTGGATAATTGTGATGAAAACAGATGGTTATATATGAATGTGAGAGTTAACCATAGTAATTTAGGCGAATATTATTTATATATTTATTTGAGGTCGGGCACAAAGATTATTTATAGTTTTGTTCCACTTAAAAAAATTAATATTCACACCACTTTCATAAAAACTTCTAACGAGATAAGTAGTGGATACAAATATTTTATTCAGTTAAATATTTGGAGATACGATAAAGTAATCATAAAATAATGTATTATATATTTTAAAAATTAAAGTATTTTCTCTTTTCCAATTAAATACGATGCCTCTATTAAAAGGTACTAATGTGTGCACTATATTACACATAATCGATAACGTTCCAAAACGAAGAATAAGTACTTTTAATTATGTTTAAAATATTGTTTCGAGTTGAATAAAAAGAAATTATTAAAGGTAATGAAATAGTATGAGAAAACTTAGGTTTACGTTATCTTAATTGTAAAATATAACAAGTAATTAAAAAAACTTAACATTTTGATTAAAACAGTGATATTTTACAAGTGTTGGCAACCCAAACGTAAACATGTAATTTTCGAACTGTCATCCAGGTAAAAACCTATCATGAACGGACTCTAAGCTTTGAGTCTACTTAAAAGTCGTAAACAACGCTCACTTGAAGCAGCTGTCTCAAGCGCAGTTGTAAATATTTTAAGCAGGTTGTAAATGGCCGTCAGCTCATACTTGTCACAAATAAAGATGAATTCAAGAACATACTTGTGTAACATTGAGTTACATTTGAATTCGCCCCCATGCTTAACTTCATACTCAACCCGCCGCAGATTCATACTACCCGCTCCAAATAATATTCAATAATATTCTAAACCCTACAATAGTACACTTCACTATTGTAGTTCCTGTAAATTGAGACAACATAATAGATAATTCTAATCAATAAAATAAATTCTATAGAACAGTGAAAAACGTTGGAATCTGTACTCACCAAATCTATCTTATGTAGACAACGACGAGCTACACCGGGTAGTAACAGAGACTCCTTCACCGAAGTTAACCCCGACTAAATCAAATAGACACTGAAGACGTTCTGAGCCTAGCTCTCCACGATCAACAGAATACTACCCACCTGCACCCTGGTGGATAGTTCCAGAACTACAGACATAACGTCCGTTTGAAGAATCGCTGCTCTAAATGAAGAATGGGACAATAATATCAACAAGCTACGTCATGTTCGATTCCTTCTAGAAGGAAGGCCACCGACAGAATTGTTCTTTCCTCCCACCTTGCTACCCTGCTATGAAAAACCTTTATTTAAAGTCATGTAATCGTACTATTAAATTGACTATTCAACCAACACTGGACGGAGGAACATAGTCCTAGGACCAGGACTATGCCAGGTTCAGCCATGATAATCTACGAACGTTAACTATGGCAACGTATACTTTGAACATTATAATTCTAAACTTTAACTTTTGTATAAGCCATGTTAATTTTTCTTGGCCAAATATAAAACTAAGATGTCTGTCGCCACTTGGGCGCTCGAGACAACTGTTTATTTTTAACCTTACATTATAATAACTTTGATAAATTTTGTGTTGGAGAAGTTTATTAATATTTCATTCTGAAATAATGTTGCAAATAAAATGTTTTGATTTCTTTTGTTATAGTGAACACTTATAAAATTTAACTTCGAGACGTAAATTGTTTAACGGATAAAAATTAATTAGTGATTAATTTTATATTTGATCGTTGTTTAAATGTTTTCGCTAGACTTTATTTATAGTAATTTGTTAACTTTGAATTCACGAGTAGATGGAAGTTTCTAAACTGATAGTTTAGGTCATGTAGTCCCGCGGGAGTTTGACTAAAGTCTGTTAGCCAAACTCTCGCGTATTTTAAAAATGTCTAATAAGTATTATTTATATTTATTATTTAAATTGTTGAAGTCTGCTTTAGTTGATGCAGTGTAGACGTCTTTAAAAACAATATAATAAGGCCCATAAGGCTCTTATATAAATCTTACAAATTTATTAACTGATTTATTATTTATTTATGTATTCTTTTCAACACTGTGGGTCGTCAGTCTCATAAAGACTAGCCCATCTGATTGTTTGATATGTCTAGTATTAGAGAAGTTCTCTCTAATGAACTGCGCTAAATAACTGTTTATTTCTAATATGATTTCACACTGAACTCAGTATGATTATTGAGACCATGTAATTAATTGAACTCTAATTGTTTTTGCTTTGAATAAACCATTTATGGTATTGTTATTTAAATCTTGCATTTCATGTCCTTTGTATCTATGTAGCTTACTAACCTCCCTCTACCTTTAAGTTGACCATCGATAACTTAAAGGTAGAGGGAGGTTAGTAAGCTACATAGTCTTCACTATGAAACTGGCCCTGTTTCGAAAGTGCCTGCCATTTACACACAGTTTGTTGTTTAGTCAAGACCTTCACTGCCCCAATTAAGAGGTAAGTTGGCCCAAATAAGCGGAAAAAATTCAGGCTAAATACTTATATTGTTTCAGTACTTTAAAATTTGGCCCAAATAAATGGACGTCCCGACTAGCCGGTTCCCCAACTAACCGGAATCCATTATATATATATATATATATATAGGGTATTCAGAAAATCATAAGCCTAAGCTGCACATATAGCTTGTTTGAAATAAAAGTAACACAAAATTCGTATATACTTACATTCATAAAACAATGCTAATACCAATAAATTGTGTTCAAATTTCGGCGTACAGTGCTGGGAGAGCAAAGCTGTTCAAGCATGCGTGTATAACAAGTTGAATAGGAGTTGGACGCGCGTCACCACACATGTAATAATGGCACGCACTTTATGTGATGTAGGACCGTTAATGATGACCCTCAGAATGTATTCACATTTGGTGTTTTGTTTACTATTAATTGTAGTATGTTCTGCTGCCGTGCTCCAGATGTCGAGGTATGTAGGACCGTTAATGATGACCCTCAGAATGTATTCACATTTGGTGTGTTGTTTACTATTAATTGTAGTATGTTCTGCTGCCGTGCTCCAGATGTCGAGGTGCGTATTGCCGCGCGCCTAACTCCTATGAAACTTGTTATACACGTATGCTTGAACAGCTTTGCTCTCCGAGCGCTGTATGCTGAAACTTTGAACACAATTTAATGGTATTGGCATAGTTATCCGGATGTAAGTGTAGAGGGATGTTGTATTACTTTTGGTTCAAACAAGCTATATGTGCAGTTGGGGCGATGGGTTTCCAAAAACCCTGTATATATTACATCCATCCACAAGGCTACGAACTAAGAGTAAGTTCCAATAACTGGATTTGAATTCAAATGGAGTTTAGAATATAAAATCATCAAATAGAAAATATAGCTATTTAAGAGGTCTCCCTAGGCATGTTAAATCAGGCCAATCAGATGATGCGCTTAGGTTAAAAGTTCACAAAACTTTTAACAACACCTACATGAGCTTGGTGCTCACTGAAATAAATACAAAATTATTTTCTATGAAATACATTTATATAGACTTGAAGCCATAGTTTAAAAGTTTATATTTTCTACTCTGAGTAGTATAAAAATAGTATTTGACTATAACTAAGACATAAATGTCATGTAAATGAAAGGAAACTGGTATATTCTCCTACGTTATTTATTCTCCTACTGACGAACTGCTTATACCCAGGAACGTAATAAATCCACTTTGTTTCTGAGGCTTATGAGTTTCCGCTCGACTATTTTAGCACTTTAATATTGAATCTAAGTATCTTCGGGTGACGATACTAAGATGGAAATAAATGTGACATTTCAAATTACAATATTGTAACAATATCCACCAAGTATCTCTTACGATTGTCTCTAGTCTATACCATCAAGTGTAGCCCTTCCTCATTCCCCAAGATTCCAAATAGCGGATGACCGGCGGCACGCTTTGACGAATCAACTGGAGATGGACTTGTTGAGAAGTAATGTCTCGAAACTTCGAGATTGAAACGTCCTGGTAATGTAATTTTAAAGTTTACAACTACGGCGCCTATTAATATGCATGAGTCTGGCCTTAGGCAGATGGATCAGTCTAGCTGTAGATTAGTGAGAGTTCAGTATTAGATCATATTGAGTCTAGGTCAGTTTTAGACCAGATGAGTTTGAGAACTAGCCAGTGGCGTACCATGCTATGGTGCTTATGGTGCCACTTCACCTGGGCCCAAAGTTCTGAGTGCCCATGAAGGAAATGCTGTTTTTTTTAAGTATTTGAATTTCAAGTAATATTTTAAAATTCATATATTCCAATAAAAATTATTTATATTTAACTTTATGAGGAAATAAAACCAGTATGTATTACTACGAAATTTCGTACTTTGTGTACAGTAGGCAGTTTGCTACAATTAGGCTTCGTTCATTTGTATGAATCTAGGATTCCCCGCCTTGATGTACCAGCTTCGTGCCAATGCACATCCATTTTTGTACCCAATATTTTCCTATGTAATTTGTTTTCAAATACTCTGAATTTATTCACGTCACGTAGGGTAAGAGACCATATTTCAGAACCATAAAGAACAACCAGTAAAGCTTTTATTAGTGTATTCAGAGTTTTACAGTTTTTGAAAACTTACTGACCGAGTAATAGCTTGCATTTTCTCACTAATATTTTTCTAGTTTCCTCTTGCATGTCTTTATTGCCAGTTAAAATTGTTCCTCATTTAGAGAAGAGAATTCTTGTAGTTAATAGCTCTGATAGTGATCCCATCTAAATAATTTCCCAAACGATTCAGAGCTGAATATGTTTTGGTAGTCTATTTCATTTCCAAATAAAATATTTAAAGTATATCTTGAGTTTCATTACAAGAATAAAACATAAATTTATCAATAAAACAAAGATTTTGAAAATATTCTCAACACGCAAAAATGTTTTTAATAAATGGAAAGTCTATTTTTTTCATTATTATATCCCCGTGTTTTATTACACATTCGACTTATACGCACATGTGTAGGACCATTTAGTAAAAACATTCCTTAATACACTAGCTAGGATTCGAACCTTAAACGCTCCGTGACTGGTTAGTCTATTTCAAGAGTGATGCCTTAGCTTTAAGAGTTTAAGCTACTGGGGTGGTTTATTTTGTTACAATCTTTACAGCAAAAATAGCTCTCTCTTTTTCTTTATAATGTTATCTATTGAAAATAAGTGGTACGGCAACACCGTAAAAATTTTCTCATATAATGTATTATAGCTTTGAAACAAAATTTCAAAAATAGTTCCTTAGTAAAGTTAACTCAAAGAAATTGTCCTAAGAAAAACACAAATATTACCGTGTTAATAAATACAATGCATATAAAATTTATGAAACAAGATTGTCAAAACCATTTTTCTAAAATTCGAAATTTTCAAAAATCAATTTTTTGTAAACTACCCTCAAATTATTTATAATTGTAAAAATTAAAATATACTGTAATTATTAATCATTAAAAAAGATTTCCCAAATAGCTATTTATAACTCGATATTAAATGTCATTTTCAAGAGATTTTAAATATTCTAAGATGTGTATTAAACCCTTCAATTAATGTATTCTAGAAAAATAAGCATAGCTTATTATTTATCATATAAAGTATTTCTCAAATTCCAATTTAGAACTAAATCAGTTGAACCATTTTAAAAAAAAATCAATATTTTCAAAAATAAGTTAACAGTAATTTATTATATGAATTTATTCAATAAAAGCAAAAATATATAAATTTATTATATAGTAAAAAAGCTTAACAAATATATAATTTATTTAAAATATTTTAAATTTGTAAATATGTAATCAACAGTAAGCTACCCCTTAAATAATTAAGGCCTAGAGTCAAAATGGAAAAAATGCTCTGAGATTACACCATATAACATCTAAAAAACAAATTTGAGCAAAATCCATCCAATTATTTCGGATCAACGCCCAGGAAAAAATAAAATTATAAAATCCACCTTTTGGGTTCGCAGACACAAAAAAACCAGTAAGTCAAACCAGAACAGAAACAAAAAAAAAATTCTATTAACCAGAAACAGAATTACAAATGAGGTTCATAACAGCTCTAACAATTTTTAAATTATTTTTTTAATGACACTTTATGCCCTTCTTTCTTTAACTTAAACTTATTTTGAAATACTCTTATTCTTCCTTCTGTCAGATTTCCTGGCTACAGATCCAGAGGTACCCGGTTTAAAATCTGGTGCTTTCAAAATCTATCTGTGAAGCAGTGGGTCTGGAACGAGGTCAACTCACCCTCGTGAGGACAAATAAGGAGCTACCTGAGTAAATAAATAGTAGCTCCGATTTATAAAATCAAGATTAATGGCCGAAGGGCTCACTGTGTTGATCACATGACACCCTCTATTCGCAAATGTTGTGCTATCATTGCTAACAGCGGTGGCCGCTCAGTCGGTATAGCTCACTTGCAGGATCACACCATGGAGTATATTTTTCCTTTTTTATTGATTTTTTCGTCAAAGCTAAATCTATTTATTTGTATATTTTTAGAGCTTTCAGTCTAGTTTGCTGTAAATTATTTTAAGGTATTTATCTATTTTACTAATTTTGTAATGGTACTATAACTATTAAATAGAAAAACTAAAAAAAAACCGGAAACTAACTAAGAATCCAAAGGAATCAGGACATTTTTTCTCTAATATTAACCAGAACCGGAACCTTAAAATATGTTTTGGAAGAACTAAAACTAGAATCAGAACCGATAAATATTTCGGTTCGACTCCCTGCATGAAACCCTCATAATCATGATGTTTAAAATGTTCACGAGTGTATACCTTCTCTGTTTGAAACACTAAAAAACCACTAAAAAACTTGTTTATAATATTTGAACGTAATCTATCCATATACATTTACCTTGGGTTTACCTTAGGATTTTATTTAGTTAAGGTATTTAACGTGCACTTTTTGAACAACTTATTATAATAGCATACGAGAAATTGAGTGAGAGTGAAAGAGCCTACCAATTTTGACGGGAAAGTTATTTTCACATACCTTCAAGGGTTCTTTTACATGTCTCAATTGACATGGGACAGACGGCTTTACTTCTCCTCTGAACGAAGTTGTGTTACGAATTTTCATCAATCAAGTTAGAGCCAACGAAACCGGCTGGGTTTGAACACACGAACATCGGGTCCTGAGGTGATCAATTTACCCCAAAATCACAGAGGTTGACTTGACTTAAGAAAAACCAGCCTAGTTTATTAGTTTGAGACGAAACAATCGAACCCCGTGTCAAAATCTGCAAAGCTATCTCTGCATATTAACTTCGAGTATGTACCGGAGATCGAATCGTTTATCTTCATAACGGAGCAATCTACACCCTTTATTGTAAGCGTGTGAAATTGCCTGTGGTGTTTCGTGTGTCACTTTCCAAACAATGGCGGTCGGATCTAAAAGGAAACACGTGGCAGAGATATGAGTACCCCGTTGTGCTTTGCTCTGACCCGAGAGTTTGAAGTTCTAGTCCCGACTAGGTGCTATGGAAACGAGCTATAAACGATCTCTGATTTCCATCCTGTCTCCCTAAATGTGCTATATTTCCGTCCTGTAATCCTACTAGCTGTGCTATATTTCCGTCCTGTAATCCTACTAGCTGTGCTATATTTCCGTCCTGTCCTCCTGCTATTCGTGCTATATTTCCACCCTGTCCTCCTGCAATTCGTGCTATATTTCCACCCTGTCCTCCTGCTATTCGTGCTATATTTCCATCCTGTCGTCCTGCTGTTCGTGCTATATTTCCATTCCTGTCCTCCTGCTATTCGTGCTATATTTCCACCCTGTCCTCCTGCTATTCGTGCTATATTTCCATCCTGTCCTCCTGCTATTCGTGCTATACTTCCACCTTGTTCTCCTGCTGTTCGTGCTATATTTCCACCCAGTCCTCCTGCTATTCGTTCTATATTTCCATCCTGTCCTCCTGCTATTCGTGCTATATTTCCACCCTGTCCTCCTGCTATTCGTGCTATATATCCATCCTGTCCTCCTGCTATTCGTGCTATATTTCCACCCTGTCCTCCTGCTATTCGTGCTATATTTTCATCCTGTCTCCCTACTTATAATTGTGCTATATTCCTATCTCACTGCTAATATTGATATATTTATTTAAAAACACCCCTAAGTATATCTAGCCAATATTCTAGCCTCAATCTATCTAACACCATCTATAATTGTTAATGCAAGTGTGATGCTGTAGACCACGTGGCTACCACTGAGAGGATAGTGTAGATAATAATTCCACTGATAAAACGCGTACTAACTAAAGAGGTAATAGGCCTTCTTAGATATATTCTTTCGTTGTTAAGTTACTATGTTTTTAATCTAATTTTGTGGGACATGATTATTGCATCGACCAGCATTAATATTTCCCAAAACATTTGGTTTTATAATTACGTAGCCCACTTCGGTAGCCACGTAGTCTAAGGCGTCCATCTTTCAATAGACTGGACTACTGATGACGGGGGGATCGGGGTTAGAATCTCGGTTGAGTGTACTAAGGGTGTTTTTCCCTCAATGGTTACACGCTCTCTCTCTCTGAAAACACTGATACAGTTAATTTAAATTTAATCTTCCTCATCTCGAACACATTAGCTTAATTAATACATATGCGTCTAGTAAGAACAAGTATTAACACGTTGTGCTCTCTCTTTCTATCTATCTATATATACATATAGAATATGAATAAATATATATATTTATTCTGTTGTATAGTGGTCAGAGTTCTTGGTTATAGATCTAGAGGTACCCGGGTTCAATCCCCGGTGCTTCCGAAATGTATCTGTGAATCAGTGGGTCTGAAACGAGGTCAAACTCGGCCTCGTGAGAACAAATGATGAGCTACTTGGATAAATAATAGTGGCTCCAGCTTAGAAAATTGAGAATAACGGCCGTAGGCTCATTGTGCTGACCACATGACACCCTCTATTCGCAAATGTTAGCACTACCATCGCTAATGGTGGCGGCCACTCAGTCAATATAGCTCGCTTGTGGGCTCACACCATGGAGTAATGTGTGTATATGTATGCGTGTGTGTGTGTGTGTGTGTGTGTGTTCACAGCCCCCTCCCCCCATCTTCATATAATCCCCCCTGTTTATACAATCCTCAGCTCCAATTGTTCTTCTTGATAAACCCACATTTTTACGATCTCACCATGGAATAATTACTTCAACCTTGATAACTAAATCCTCAATTTACTATTCATAAGACGTGCATGTATTCAGATCACATAATGAAATAACCTTTCTTAAAATGTTTAAAATACATTTCGTATGACAGAGAATGAAACTTAATTAAATAAAATAGAAATACAGGGCTCGGCCTCGAGCCTACTTCTTGTTATTATAATAATTTATATGTTTTACTGGTTGTTAAGTAAACTGTTACGACGAATTGTATCTAACCATGAATTAATGGACAATAATTGGTGAAAATTATATGTAGGAAAACAATCAAAAAACAGATATGTGGGTGTTAAAGAAACTTTGTTGTTATGTATGCATGTATGTATGTATGCATGTATGTATGCATGTATGCATGTATGCATGTATGCATGTATGTATGTATGTATGTATGTATGTATGTATGTATGTATGTATGTATGTATGTATGTATGTCTATGCAATCTATTTATTAAATGTATTATAGTAAGGGACTAGATCCAGGCGTTCACAAATTATCATAAATATTTGGAGTGTATACATCAACATGAGTATATAGCTTTTTGTTTTTTAGCACCACGTCTTACTACCCGTTCGGGTTATACGCTTATGCACTAATTACACTAATGCTTTATTTTAGGGATTAGGGAGGTTATATATTTATTTGAAGTGTACCCACATTTGTGTAGAAGGAGAGTAGAAAACTATTTAGGAAAAATCACCTTTAGTACACCCGACTGAGATTCGAACCTCGATCTCCCTGTCTTCGGCAATCTAGTCTACTGCAAGAGTAGCGCGTTAGACCACTTGGCCACCGAAGCAGGTCAATTGTATATATATTTAATACATTATTTATTATAAATGGTAGGGGGATGGGGCAGAGTATCAGACATATGGGGGATTCCCTAAACACATATTACCCCCCACAAAATAGTGCTGATAATCAAGCATTTAAAAATTTAAGTCGCACAAAGCACCAACCGAAGTAGGAACATTGGTATTCTGAAAATCACAAAATACCAGATCAATGCTTTGTTTAACACATAGAGCGCAGGACAGAAAATAAATTCTCTCTTTTTACCACAAAAAATAATTATTCCGTGGGTGCAGAGCTTGTGGGCCTTAATAGCATGGAGATCTTGGCGATGTGCAGCGGAAAATGACGTTCTCATCTTGTCTAGATTGCCGGTGATGGGGAGATTGTGTTTCAATTCCTGGCCGGTTATACGGAGATGGTTTCAACTTAATTATAATACCACTCTCAATCTATATAGCTGCATATTATCATTATCATCATCATTATCATCATGGAGAGCTTCCAGCCACTGGCTGGGTCTGTTTGGAACATAAGCCTCTCCACCTTCTCCTTTCCTCTCTACACCTCTCTCCCTCTACCTTGGACCAGTTCTCTCCTCTACACTTCTCCTTATTCCCTTCAGCTATCTGTCTCTTGATCTTCCTCTCGGCCTCCTACCCTCCCACCTCCATATCCAACATCCTCCCGGTCATCCTTTCCCTCTCCATTCTTCTCACATGTCCATACCACCTTAGTCGTGCCTTCTCTATCCTGTCCTGAACTGGCTCTTCCTTTAATATTCCTCTTACTCTCTCATTTATCATCCTGTCAAATTTTGTCACACCGATCCTGCTTCTATGAAATCTCATTTCACTCGCCTACATTCTGCTTCCATCCTGTTCCTTCATTACCCACGTTTCTGCAGCGTACGTCAATATTGGTACGTAATAGGCATAGCAATAATTTGTCGCGATACATTCTCGCGAAGCTCTCGACGCTATATGTAATTAAATGTTGATTATATTAATACATCTTATAACTTTTATTTTCACATATTAAGATGCTACATTCAAGAAATTGCCACAATAGCACCCGCGTTTCTTCATCGTGTCTTTCTCTTAGAACACCTTGTTAACCAGTGCAGCAAATTATTAATACCCTCTACCAGTTTCATGGCTATAACATTAAGTTTGATACCGAGAGCTGCTGAACTCTTGGGAGCACAAGCAAAACTACTTTTTAAAAAGAAATCAAAATAAATACAGTTTGCAAATGAACTGTGTTGCTCTCTTTCTCGCACTCACACTGCGAGGTTTTTTTCTTTAATATTTACTAGAGCTAGAAACAAGCAAACCAAATGTTCCTAACCCATAGCCTGCTCGCACGTGTACGGAAGTGTATCAACAACAGTACAGTCCGACTAAATAAATTTGATAAAAAAACTGAAATTAATCACTCCAAAAAACCATGCAACAAAGCAGGATCATTACAAGCTGTAGATATATTATTTTTCCTTTAAAACGCTACCTTCTTAATATAAACATCATTTAAAAATAATATACACTACATACAGTCAAATTTTCAAAATAGGGCATTTTAGAAAATACAAACATATGGGCTTGGTTCCGAACCTGAGCGTTCGATATTCTAGTCCCGACTAAGAGCACTAGAAGGGGTATTATTATAACTTGAGGTAAAGTGGTCTCCTCAGAACCCGATGATCGTGGGTTCGAACATAGCAGAGGTCAACGGATTTCTAACTAAGCAATAAAAATCCGTAACACAAGATCCTTCAAAGGGGAAGCAAATCCGTTGGTCCCATGTCGATTGTGGCATGTAAAAGAACCCTGGAAGATATATGAAAATATCTTTCCTAGCAAAATGGGTAGGCCCTTTCCCCTTCACTGGTAGTAATTCAGAGTGAAAACCAACAGGGAACAACTACACTTTGTGAACTCCCCTGGTATATGGGATTTCTACCAGATGGTGCAAGCAGCAATAACCAGCTGAAGGGTCTGATTGATAAAAAAAACCCATCAAACCAACCTTAGAGCTGTTGACTTAAGAATAGATAGAAATGCTGTAGCATAGTATTCAAAATAAATTAGTGGATAGGAATAGAATATAACATAATAACAGAATTAACTTTATGAAGTGAGTCTAATCAAATTATTTATAGTGGGTGCTGAGTGGAATGGGTGTAAGAAGTGGTGGTTGTCGGTTTACTAGCCACCCGATTGACCTCTAGGGAACATTAAGCTTCATCCTAACACGAATTTTCAGCGCTTGTTTTTCACCGCACAGTTAATCAAATAGTCTCCGATCCCCTTAATGAAACGGTTCGTAGAACACGGTAGATTGTTCGATAGCTTCCAGGATTAATCGTTAACACCGAGTATATCTACATCTAAATAAATATACTTTATGTTCGTATGCCAAGATAAGTTGCCGGACATTTGTTATAGAATAGATAAATATTCTTAAATGGTTCATTGGTAGCTTATAAATAGGTGTAAACGATGAGCGGTACGACCTGAGTATGTGTGTGTTTGTTTGGTCCCTGCGACAAGAAACGTCATCAAATAGGCCTATATAATAGGCAGATTGATCAGTATGTATGTTAAGTTATTAAAATAATAGATTTGAAATTCAATAATGCCAGAAACCAGGTGGGTTTATAAATAAAATGACCAAATGTATTCATCTATACTTTACAGGACAGTTCTGTTTTTTCTGGTTGATTATTATTATTATTATTATTATTATTATTATTATTATTATTATTATTAGCACCGCGTCTTACTACCCGTTCGGGTTATACGCACTTACGCTAATGTGCAATGGTAGGGTGATTGTGAGATGAAATGGAGGACCTACAGTTTAACGTGGAATCCGAACCACGGTGGAGGCCTGGCATTCCTCACATTCACAAGTTGTGATTAATACACGTCTTGTCAGAGGTGAAGGAAGGGTTTGGCATTCAGATAAATCCGTGCCGGGGCCGAGGATTGAACCCCGGACGCCCAGCACAGAAGTCTGACACCTTACCCCTAAACCACCAGGTCACCCTTTTCTGGTTGATGATCTGCTGTCTTAAAGAACAGTTGGTAGTAGTACACCCATAGGTAGGCCTACTAATTTTAATTAAGAAATTCCAAAAGTACTTCTTTTTGAAGTTTGAGAAAATATTTCTAATTGAACAGAGCTAACGGGAGGAAATGCCCCTTGAGTATTATTCTTTCGAGAAGTTGTATTTACGAGCAAAATTTGCCCAAAGTAATGCACACGTGCTACGGGAATTGAAGTTCCTATTTAATACGTGGTGTATATAAATTTCCGAAGAGAGGGGGAAAAGTATAGGCCCTACACTTATCTTTCTGAATAATATTATTTAGTAGAATTTTGGTAGTAAAAAAGACCTTAATGACGAACTTCTTACCAAAATTCGTCTATACCTACGATTTCTTTTTTGTTATATACGTCACTCAAAGATATTTCTTTATATTACCTATTCGTTCTTGAATTCCTTTTAATGCTAAATATTGTTAGAACTTTTGTACTGAAGTAATAATTGGTAGTGATTATCAACCAACATCTTAAATGTATTTAAAATCAATTTTGAAAATCGAAAAATTAATTAGATTTATTTATCTGTATGTACGAACATAGTTTCACCTGATATTAATAATTCCTTGAAATTTTGAAAATGAAATTAATAGGGTTTTTTCTAGTTATTATTTGACTTGATGTAACTAAGTGTTACCCTAGATTATCAATAGAAAGGGAGTTTTAATAAATTGGGGACGCGGTTGAGGCAATAATAACAAACAAATGGAGGACCACCCTTGAATAACCAAGAGAACAAAGGACACACTAGAAAGGAAAACTTTGGTGTTGATCTCGTGGTCAACTTGTGACTCCTTCTTGAATATAAATATAAAATTCGGTTGGGTAGGGTTTTTGGGTCTGGATAATAGAACGGATGGTCTTAACCTGAATTCACAAATGTTCGTGAGAGACAGTGAGCACAGAAGCTTAATAATAATAATAATAATAATACTATTATTACTATTACTATTACTACTATTATTACTATTATTACTATTACTACTATTATTACTATTATTACTATTATTACTATTATTATTACTATTATTATTATTATTATTATTATTATTATTATTAGCACCACGTCTTACTACCCGTTCGGGTTATACGCACTTACGCCAATAGTAGGGTGGTTGTGAGATGAAATGGAGGACCTACAGTTTAACGTGGAATCCGAACCACGGCGGAGGCCTGGCATTCCTCACATTCACAAGTTGTGATTAATACACGTCTTGTCAGAGGTGAAGGAAGGGTTTGGCAATCAAATGAATCTGTGTCGGGACCGAGGTTTGAACCCCGGACCCCCAGCACAGTAGTCTGACACCTTACCCGTAGACTACCAGGTCACCTAATATAAATAATTGTGTGGTTCGGTTGAAAATGCTTTTCCTTTGGGTATAGTGGTTGAACTTCCAGCCAGTCTGAGAGTCGAGGACTCAGTTAAACAAATCTAATGAACTATATCTCACAATAATTTATACTAATGTTCAAGACGACACGAAAACTTTAGTTAGATCATCAAAACAATAGATATTAAACGTGTACACGAAACACTGGTTGTATGGACACAAACTAAACGACGGGTGAACTCCGTCTATTCTAATGAAACCCAACACAAGGTTCGATGCCAACTGACTGCTCTACATGAGTGGATGAAGGAACACTGCAAAGAGAAGAAGAGAGGTGCGAGAAGGGAAGCCACACCAAGTGTTAAAAACAACAACCACTTCCAGTGGCATCTTCTACAACTAAATAAGATGGCCATAACATAGATAGTAAGTGGCATCTTCTACAACTAAATAAGATGGTCATGGCATAAATAGTAAGTGGCATCTTCTACAATTAAATAAGATGGCCATAACATAAATAGTAAGTGGCATCTTCTACAACTAAATAAGATGGTCATAACATAAATAGTAAGTGGCATCTTCTACAATTAAATAAGATGGCCATAACATAAATAGTAAGTGGCATCTTCTACAACTAAATAATATGGTCATAACATAAATAGTAAGTGGCATCTTCTACAATTAAATAAGATGGCCATAACATAAATAGTAAGTGGCACCTTCTACAACTAAATAAGATGGCCATAACATAAATAGTAAGTGGCATCTTCTACAACTAAATAATATGGTTATAACATAAATAGTAAGTGGCATCTTCTATAACTAAATAAGATGGTCATAACATAGATAGTAAGTGGCATCTTCTACAACTAAATAAGATGGCCATAACATAAATAGTAAGTGGCATCTTCTACAACTAAATAAGATGGTCATAGCATAAATAGTAAGTGGCATCTTCTACAACTAAATAAGATGGCCATAACATAGATAGTAAGTGGCATCTTCTACAACAGCTAAATAATATGGCCATAATATAAATAGTAAGTGGCATCTTCTACAACTAAATAACATGGTCATAACATAGATAGTAAGTGGCATCTTCTACAACTAAATAAGATGGCTATAACATAAATAGTAAGTGGCATCTTCTAAAACTAAATAAGATGGCATAACATAAATAGTAAGTGGCATCTTCTACAACTAAATAAGATGGCCATAACATAAATAGTTCTGTATTTAACTATCTGTTTCCTATCCGTCTATTATTTTCCCTCTATCTAATCTATTTTTCCTTTTTTTGAAGTACAATTTGATTTATAAAAAATTGTCCTGCTTTTACTATTTAAAAAAAAGTCACCATAATGACAATGTAGCTGGGTGAAGCGGTCCGTCAGTAGGAGAACAAAAATACAAATGCCAATACAAATTGTTGTTGTGGCCTCCCTACTAAATTACAAAATTAGATTCAAAAAGATCCATTCCACAATCTTATAATTGTTACCTTTCGTTTCCCAGGCATTTAGGCCGGAGCGATGATGTGTATTTTTGGACTTTTCATAATGTACAATTTTAACTTTTAAACTTTGTTTGGATGTATATATGTATAGGATCATAGAAAATAGTTTTGGGTTCATTCCAGTAAATACTAAACTCGAGTAATTTTAAAAGTGTTATCAAAATTTAATCTAAGCGTCCTATCTGATTGGAACCATCTCAGCTACCTAGATAACCCCCTTAAAGTTTCATATTCAAAACTAGTGTACAATGTAGTACTGAGCTAGGTCTTTATTAAGGGTTTGCTAAGGTCACTTTTTAATGCGAAGTTGAAGCGAAGCTGGAAACATCCAAAGCAAAGTTGAAGTTGAAGTAAAAGATAAGGTGTTTGTTGCTGTCACGTAACAGTACTTTAAACTTTTAAATCATTCATTAAGTACATCTAATTAAATAGAAACATTTGGAAAATAAATGTTAAGGTGCATCACACAGAATTTATCTCGCTTTAATCTTAAAATAGAGCCATTTACTAAAATTTCGTAAATTTGTGAAACTAAATTATATGCATCGTTGCCGAAAAACCCCACCAAAGAGCATGAATTAAATAATATAGATTGTTACAGTAACATTGAGTAAAGAGGAGCATCTCTATCCACCAAAAAGCATAATAATCAGTTTCACATTTCAAAGACCCAAATAAAAACTAAGTATATTTGCTTATAGCTAATAAACTTTTGGTTTTATAAAAATATATTTCAAATTACTATTTTTATTTTTAATAGTACTACCAATTTACTGTGATAGGTTGTTTCATATCTCAAATAGTTTCCGAGATCTATTCAAAATTGTAAATTTCTAATCATGTAAAGTAGCCTCAAATTATTTTCATGAAAGAATTAGAATTGACATTTGGTTTTTAATGTCAAAAGGTGCCTAGACACGAAATTTAATAAACATATCAAAAGTGGATTTAGAGAAAATTGTATTTTTCTTTTTGCACTCCAGTAAATTACCCTTAATTTTAGTGTTGGATGTATAATTCCAAACAGTTCTCGAGGAAAACTTAAAAAAAACACCTAAATACCAAGGTCTAACTTGATCGGTAAAATGGTTCCAATTTTAGACCAAGATACAGGCACACAGAAACCTAGACAGACAGCATCCCAAAAGTACCTTTTGGCTTTAAGGGAGTCACGGAAAGTAAACATTTATCAAAATCTCAATTTTGATATTTTTGAAGATCACAATCCTTTTTTCTCCATAGGGTGGAGATAAAGTAAAAAAAATACAACAAAATTAAAAATCAAAGCAAAATAATTGAAAAAAATTCCCTTAAATGAATTTGCTGCTGTCTAGTAAAGAATTCCTAAAATTTCACCTCGATTTGATTGCTGGTTTGACTTTCTAGCGTTATCTTTGATTTAACTTCCCGGTTAGTGGGCCATGAGATTGGGTCTTAAGTCTGCATTCTATCCTTATTTTCATTTAACCGACCTTTAAATGTTGATAATTTGTCGTTAAATTCTTAAGTCGTGTCGTAGTTCAAAGAGCGTCTCGGAATACGCCATTTCCCCCGCTACCTCACCGGTCGTATAATGGAAACTCCACATTTTCGGCACCTCCTTTGGACGTTAATGGCGTTACCAGGAACGTAACCGGTTATTTCATGCTGTGAAAATTAATTTCAGAGAGGGAAGGACGCGTGAAGATCACCTCCATTTTTACTTCTTTGGAGTAGAACAACGAAATACGTTAGGAATGTACTCAAACCTATACGGTTTCTTTTGAAGCTGTAAAAAACCGCATCGGTGGTTGAGTGGTCTAAGGTAGTGTTTCACAAACGGTGTGCCACATTCCACAGCGTCCCGAATCGATGTTTAATAAGAACATGAATGAAGTTGGTACGAGTGGCAGCCACACGTCGTCCACATTGTTTTTATCACCACGTCTTACTACCTGTTCAAGTTATACGCATATATGGAAATTACTCTACTAATGTAGGGATGAGGAAGGCAGTATTTTAGAGGTAATCTACCCGCATTTATATGGAGGTAGAGTTGGAAACCTTTTAAGAAAGACAACCTTCAGTCCACCTGAATGGGGTTTGAACCTCGATCTCCTTTCGTCACCAGCAGGGTTCTATTTCCGTTTCTGGTGTATTAGAGGAGTCTTTTTGCACGATATAGTTTCTTATCCTTTCCTTAAGAGAATGGGAGGATCATGTAAATACCATTTTCTAAATATTATGGTTTTTTATGTTAGATTGTTTACACTTAGACGCGACACACAATATAATATAATATATAAATAAAGTGTTTTATTGTAATGGGAATAATATGCTTTGTAGCTTGTACTAACTTTTAGAATTAAAATTTGTAAAGTTACTTGTAATTTCTTAGGGATGTTAAAATGTAAAACTGTAGCGTGCTAAAAAAAATTGGATGCCTGGCATCTTAACTGTCAATCGTAAAGGGGCAGTCTATTTAGTCAAAGGCCTTGGGAACAGACAAGTAAGAAAGAGACTATCAACCTTACGGGGGTTTCGCTGCGCTCCTTTTGCCAGCTTGAGTCCTTCAACACTGGGCTTCGCTAGTGTCACTGCTGGGTGATGATAAAACTAACCACAGCGATCCTAGCGGTGAAGGACTCAAGCTGGCAAAAGAAGCGAAACCATTTTAACCCTTAAGCACTGACATATGGTTTTGTATAATTACTACTGATATAGGTTTCAAAGACTCCTTTAGATGAAATAGGGTAAAAAATATACAAAAAGCTATTTTTTTTCACAATATATTATTATTATTGTTTTGAACTGAATACAAAAGGATATGAAAACATCAAATTACAAAACAAATAACATTCTGAGTAATATTTTAAGTAACATTTTGTAACACTATCTGGCTAAGGAACTTTATTATTTCTTAACCCTAAAAGAAATAAATGGTATGGTGCACCACACAGACTTTCTCTCTCCTTTGTCTTACTATCCCTTACGAAGGGAGATTTGGGGAAAAGGGGGTTACAAAATAATGAAATAAAAAAGATTAATATTGGGTCCACAAGGGTCAACACTTCGTATTAAAATTTCGTTTTCTGGTTAAAATTTTAACATTTTATAAGGTGTTGCACATCTTCAAGTCATCGCATTGATATTTAATTATTCATTTATAAATTTTGACCAATAAAAAATGTGAATATTGACTATTGAGTCTAAAATGGAGATAGAAGAAATGTTCGCACAGCAATGATCTAAGAATTTTAAGGAAAAATAACATACTTTTTACTTTCCCTCTATCTTACAGGTAGAGAAAGTATGGTGACCGTCAAAAAAATCGAACTCGAGATTTTGATGAATCTTGACGTTTCATGACTCCCTGAATCCGAAAAAGTGGTTTTTGAATTTCCGTCTGTCTGTCTGTCTGTCTGTCTGTCTGTACCTCCAACTAGAGCCTAAACTATTTTACCGATTGAGCTAAAACTTGATATCTAGGGTTTTCATAGGGTTGCCCCGAGGGGTTTTTGGAATTGGATATCCACCACTAAAATTAAGGGGCAACCCTATGAAAACCCTAGATATCAAGTTTTAGCTCAATCGGTAAAATAGTTTATGCTCTAGTTGGAGGTACAGACAGACAGACAGACAGACGGAAATTCAAAAACCACTTTTTCGGATTCAGGGAGTCATGAAACGTCAAGATTCATCAAAATCTCGAGCTCGATTTTTTTGACGATCAACATAATTTCTCTACCTGTAAGATAGAGAGAAAGTAAAAAGCTACCAAAATTCTTTAAAATCAACAAAACTATAATCTTCTATGACATATATATCTAATTTAGTCTCATTTAAAATTTCTTAAGATCATATAAAAAAAATTACGGCACTTATTCATCGCCTAATCTCTGGTTTATGCAATTTACGCATATTGGCTTGGAGCACTGCAAACAGATGGGATGTTTGCAAGAAACACATAAATATTATGTCTTCCTCATTTATTTGTAATCGCACATGCTGCAGTACTTTCTTTTAAGCAGTTTTTCAGATTCCAGGTTCACATTTTGAGCCGGTTGATGCTTGTTCAAGATTTGCGAAATTGTGTTCTTGATGCGATCTGGGACATGAGGATTTCGAAATCTATTTTCCAAGTGCTCATAAACCAACCCTTGGGCCATATCCTTTATAAATTCAGAGCGTTTGGATGACAGTCCTGAAAGCACGTATGCGTTAGCTGAAGCTATATCCAACATTCGATAAAATATGGCACAAGGCCATCGACGTGATCTCCTTTTGCAAGTCATCTTTGAACATTTTTCATCGAGAGCATCAACACCTCCTTTAGTTGCATTGTAAAATGAATTTATTTCCGGTAAACCATTCGTTTCATCTATGCCAGTGCTGTGGTGCATAGAAGACACTAAAATGACAGCCTTATTTTTCTTAGTCATCCGTGAGAGCAGAGTTAGGTCTTTAGTAAAACCATAAAGACAAGAGCCAACTCCACTTGGGTAATTTGTTTTAGCTCTTATCTGGACTGATTTGTAAATGTTCCTTTGATTTATATTAGCTTGAGTTTGGTCCATTGCAAAGCTACAGATATTGTTTTACCATCAAACAATAACTTGGACAAGCTCACTGGCGTCTTGTCACTTACAGGTTCCATCACTCTTCCAGGCCTGATGATGTTATGAGCGTGCGTACGCCCATTTCTGGTTGGTTCTTGTTTACTCCACTTGAATTTATTCTTACCGTAGTAATAGCCTGATCTCGAATGACTCACATCAGAAGCAGATGTACCAGCATCATGCTCCAGCTCCTCAGATTGTTCTGGAACAGTTTCCAGTTCAGTGTCAGACAAATTGCATTCCGAATCACAATCTGACTGTGCGGTCTATATTACGAAATGTTCGTCATTATCTGATTCGCCACTAAAATCACCATCTTCTTCGTTTTGAAGCCACCCTTCTAATGTCGAAGCAATTGCAGTGTCTGTCAATCTTATTGCACGTGGTCGCAGTGAGCGGGAAGAACCCGATTGTTCAGAATCCATTAAATACAATTGTGTCAAAAATCTCACGTATCCACTGATATAGGTCTGTCAAACCTACATAAAAAATCCAAATAACAATACATACCTTGATAAGCTCGCGAAGCGGCCTGTCCCTTTGTCAGTCCACGGCTCACTAACTTGAAGGGACCTAGGCGCACAATGCACTCGAGAACATCAGAGCGAGACAGCACCCGTTTTTTTTTTGCTATGGGAGTCTACTAGACCTATATCAGTGCTTAAGGGTTAACCTGGAAGTTGAGTATTTGGGTATATTATTTGTATGTGGCCTTGTGTTAGATTCTTCACTAAACTGAATAATTTATTACTGATGAAATTAGAGCTTCACTTTTCCCGGTGAAGAATAATAAACGGTAAAGTAATCGATGCTGTGTATTTTCGATGGCTCAGCCAGTTTGCAAATTGTGTGATACACGTTAAATACTCTTAGTTAAGTAGGCCTATCTAAATATATTGTTTGTTAATCTCAATTCCGGTAATTGAAATTACGAAAAAAACGAATGCTCTTTATAAAAGCTAGGGGTCCAGGATGTCGTAAAAAAAAAGTATCTTCATACGAAAAGCCAGTTTTCTTAGCAAATGTCCAACTTTTGTGTTGTGTACGCAGTGGCTCACCTGCACATTAATTAAATTAAATATTTATATTGGGTTAGAAATTACAACTCGTTTATTATTCTAGTGGTTGATGCAACAATCAGAAAAATTATGGGGGAAATGTGTATATTATATCAAACAAACTAATGAGAGTTGAAATACACATAGAGAACTAATAGAAGGGTCGTTTTAAAGTCCTCAGCGTGATGTGAAGGGGATAAATTTACGTTTTGCTCAAAATATGTGGAAAGCTGCTATTTTAAGATTAAAATTTAGCTAGATTTAATAATTTATGTTTATTACAGACTGAAACGTGATCGATATCTACAGGTTCAACCCTGATAGCTGAATCTATTTCAATTAAGTGAGAAATTAACTGGGCACTAAAATCACAACCGGAACCATTAGCTATGCGCGACAATGCTTTACCAATGAGCCTCCCTGGTTTGTCTCATATCAAGAGCCATGTTTCAATTGTCATTGTGTTGAGTCAAATAGAATGCACATATGTGAAACTGTCCCATTCAATTCTCTTCTAGGTAGGCGTCTTGTATTTAGTATAGCACCGCACTTGAGGCTTACTAAGTCTGTCTCTGAAACCAACCCACTCCTTTCTGGTCTAGGTGGATGTCGTCTTGTATTTATTATAGCACCGCACTTGAGGCTTACTAAGTCTGTCTCTAAAACTGTCTCACTCCATTCTGGTCTAGGTGGGTGTCGTCTTGTATTTAGTATAGTACCGCACTTGAGGCTTACTAAGTCTCTCTCGGAAACTGGTCCACTCCATTCTGGTCTAGGTAGGTGTAGTCTTGTATTTAGTATAGCTACCGCACTTGAGGCTTACTAAGTCTGTCTCTGAAACCGACCCACTCCTTTCTGGTCTAGGTAGGTGTCGTCTTGTATTTAATATAGCACCGCACTTGAGGCTTACTAAGTCTGTCTCTGAAACCGGCCGACTCCTTTCTGGTCTAGGTAGGTGTCGTCTTGTATTTAGTATAGCACCGCACTTGAGGCTTACTAAGTCTGTCTCTGAAACCGGCCGACTCCTTTCTGGTCTAGGTAGGTGGCATCTTGTATTTAGTATAGCACCGCACTTGAGGCTTACTTAGTCTCTCTCTGAAACTGGCCCACTCCATTCTGGTCTAGGTAGGTGTCGTCTTGTTATTTAGTATAGCACCGCACTTGAGGCTTACTAAGTCTGTCTCTGAAACTGACCCACTCCATTCTGGTCTAGGTAGGTGGCGTCTTGTATTTAGTATAGCACCGCACTTGAGGCTTACTAAGTCTCTTTGAAACTGGCCCACTCCATTCTGGTCTAGGTAGGTGTCATCTTGTATTGTATTAAGTGAAGCACCATTGTATTGTATTAAGTGAAGCACCACACATGCGGTGTGTTAGGTCTGACTATGAAACTGGCCCTTAGACGCAATACACAAACAACTAGTGGAAGCTGGCCCTAGATACGAGATGAAAAAGGATGGCTAAGTGGTAGATCATTGACGTGTAGAGCCAAAGGTCTCTGGTTTGATTCCCGTGTCCGGGTTGTTATTTTTAACTTAATTAAATACATTTTTATTTTGGTTGTGGTCAAATGGAAAAATTCCTAATCTCTGTACACCTTCACAAGTGGCCATATGGTCCAAGGAGTTGTATTCGTATTGCACTAGATCACTGTTGATGAATCAAGGTTCGAGTTTTATTCTTTTCTACTGGAGGTAGTTTTCCACATGATATTTTTCAATCCCCTATCAAAATTAACACGGATTACCTTCCTAAATCTACCTCCATCATTCAAAATCTTTCAGGTCAAGACATTGATAATAACACTTATGAATGGCTTAAGGCATCATTTTAGGAATATAATGAACTGCCAATGACGGTAAGATTGGAGTTCAAATCTCGGTAGGATGCACGGATAGTTGTTTTTCATAAATAGGTTTTTACTCACTCTCTCCACACAAATGCAGGTACACTTTCTCTAGATTAAATCATATTCGTCCCTAGCATACTATCGTAATTAGTACATAACTCAAATGGCTAATAAAACTTTATGCTAAAAAAATACCTCAAGTTAGATCGACCAAATAGAATTTGTATCAAGACCATAGAGAAGTAGGCTACGTTCCACTTATTTTAGCACCGTGTCTTACCACCCGTTCAGATTATACGCTTATTTACTAATTACTCTTATGGTTTTAAGGATTAGGAAGGTTATATTTATAGGAAGTGTACCTGCATTTGCATAACCGTCAACCTTCAAAAAAAATTTTAACACTCATGCCGGTGGATAGGCTGACCAAAACGTCAGTCTAATCTTGTCTAGATTGTCGGTGATAGGGATGGTAGGGCTTAAATACCAGCCATAGATACCGAAATATTTTCTCCAAATTGTTTCCTAATTTCCTTTCACGCAAATCAGGGTATATTTCATTCGTTGTATCCTCATTGCAACCAGTCCCGATTACGAACAGAGCAAAATTCGTCTTGATTACGAAAACAGCCAAAATGTTTCGGCCATCTAAATATCCACTGTACAAATTGTGAACAACTTATTAAAAGAACAACTCGCGTGAATTTCTACGTGAATGTGGTGACCCGGGTGGAAGGGGCTGATTGCAGCACTCACCGGCCACCGGGCTTTCCACCTGACCTAACCTGACCTAACCTAACCTAACCTAGAAATACTCGTGTACTGTATGTAATTTAGTTAAATTTAAACTGACATGGCAGAAAGACCGCATGACACCTAGGCACCCATAGTCCACCCCTATTACCATATTAAAAGCGGGATGGCATAGCAAACACGGTATGTCCGCAATCTGGACTACTCCTCGCGTGTTAAAAGCAAATAATCCTCTCCGGTCACCCATGTGTTCACAATATGGACATTTCCTCTAAATTCTACCTTTCTCATTCCTATTCAATAGAGTAAGTGTGAGGATAACTTGAACGGTTAGTAAGACGGGGTTAACCAAAAACATTTACGTAGGCTACTTGACCTAGACTAATATACTAATACTAATAGACTAATATAAGACTAGTAGAAATCTATAAGACTGTGGGGGTGCTTTGCATACTATGCACCTCCAATATTTCAGACTTTTTAAAACCTTAATATTACGGCGCTAGTTCTATCTTGGAAATATGGTTGTTCTGCGAAAAGTGTTTTATAGCGTATCAAACGGCAGGCGCTGCCATTTGATGTGTAAGTAAGCACCCGCCTCGGTGGTGAGGTTAGCTAGCGCTCAAGTTTCATGTTGAGCTAGACTGCCGAGGACGGGGAGATCGAGGTTCGAATCTCATTCGGGCGAACGGAGTTGCTTTTTCCTAAACGGTTTTCCACTCTCACTCCACGCAAATGCTGGTTCACTTCCCCTAAATTCAACCGTCTCAATTCCTAACCCGTTAGCGTAATTAGTACTTAAGTGTATAACCCGAACGGGTGGTAAGATGTTGTGTTAAATAAAAATATACATAGCGTAGCAAACGGCAGGTGCTGCTATCTGATATGTAGGCAAGCGTGATTAAGTTGGTAGCACTCGCCACTCGTGAACCGACAGCCTAGCATTTGTCAACTTGTTTCTATTATAGTTTGGTTAGTGGCAGTACTCATATAGTATGTATTATTTTTTTGTTGCACATATTTGTTTTATTTTATTAAATTTATTTTATTTTATTGAACATACATTTAGACTAACAGATTGCACTTTAATTTTGTCCATTTTTTTTAAATACGGCGCTTGAAAATTTGCAAATATTATACCACCCCATCCCATTTTTATAGAGTACTCCCAATAGTTTTAACTAGTTAAACCATAGCTACAACTACAGAAATAGCTTAAACTACCGTCATACATTCAAACGTCAAGTCATATGAGCTGAGGCTGTCACTTTTTATAGATAGTATTAGTACTCAAAAATGTTTTTTTTTTCATCTGTATTTCTTGAATCGTATTAAAGAAGCATAGCTGGACCAAAACGTTGAACCGCGATTTAAATTGAGGAATACACAAGAAAAGGGACGAAAGTCACACTGCACATATCTTCCGGGTCAACAACTTTTATATCCCAAGGACACCAGTAAATACATTTTTTAATTAATTTAAATATGACAGAGACCTATTTTAACTATAGTCTAAATAACATTAAAAAGGTATCATGATTGTCTAACAGATGGCAGCACTGACTCAATTTGAGATAAAATTGGACTTCCCCCTTATTCCCCTGTAACCTTCAATTCCTTCAATTATTATTATTTGTTAATGGTACATGACTGTCATCGGTTCCAGATTGAACACTATCTAAATATCTATTATATTAATTGTTGATTACGGTTATAGTTGCATCTAAATATCATATTCTTTAAATAGAAAAATGACAGATGGACACGGAAATCAAATTAGAGACCTTTGGCTTAGCACGCCAATGCTCTGACCACTCATCTATCCAGAAATCATCCCATGCTCTGGATTATTCTTCACTCATATTTTATATTTAGAAGGTGGCTGCGTTATCTGATAGCGCGTGATTTTACTAAATGATAACTATTATGTAATTGATTATTTCCTTATGTCCATCACAGACTACCTTTAAATATGAATTAAAAATTACTCTGGGCATGGAAATATTCCCGGATAGCTTAGTGGTAAGAGCATTGGCGTACTGAGCCAAAGGTCCCAGGTTTGATTCCTGTGTACAGGTGTCATTTTTCAATTTATAGAATACATTAACTAAATAATTAGCCACCAGTAAGGAGAGTATAATAATTTGTAGTACTCCCATTGACTTGAGAGGACGAGGCTCAAATCTTATCGGGTTAATGGGGAGATTTAAACAGCCCTTACTCTATATATTTGGTTCAAAATGGACCCCCATATTGGTTTGGATTGGAGTGTGGTTTTATATATTTATATATATATACCGAGTGTTTATTTGAAAACTTTCCACCAACATATCTCAAAAACAATGCTTTGTGGAAAAAAGTGTTTGAAGCAAAAGTTGTTTGGTTTTGGGGGGTAAGTAAGTTGGTGATGTTAGTATGACTGTCTGACGTTGCGAAGGTCACGTTAAAATCACTTCGATTTTTTTTAAAAGGGATACACTATTTTTATTGTATATTCTTGTAGCTCTAATCGTAGTATTTTCAAAATGGTGGTGTCAAGCTTTTTAAAGTATATTATTAAAGGGATAAGAGCCTCACAAGTTTTAGCATCGCCGGTGCCGGGTGCGGCATTAGAATGGTTTATACGTACCGCGGGAAGGTAGAAGTGTTTGTATGAATGCAAGTGATCATTTACGCGCGCGCGCGCACGTGTGTGTGTGTGTGCGCAAGTTTATTTGTATTTGTTAGAGAGTAAACAAAATAATTATTGACAAAACCTCTGTCTTTTATTTTTATTTTAAAGTAGGTTTTTAAAATGCTCCTCATTTTGAGCTAAACAATGATATAGTCTATTTTCGAATTCATTTCCGACTTTTCGTAATGTTGCTTTTGTAATACATCTACATGCCCTTGTTATTCTATTTTTCAACTCTTCGATACTTGCTGGTTTTGTCCAATAAATTTGAGACTTTAAATAACCCCATAACTAAAAATCTAGGGGTGTTAAATCAAGGGACCTTGGTGGTCACTCTATTGGTCCTCTTCTGCCAATCCATTGTCCACGAAATCTGTTTCTAATGCCGCACCAGCGCCGGCGATGCTGAAACTTGTGAGGATAGTATCCATTTACACATTTATTTTACAAAGTTTAACACAACCATTTTGAAAATTTTATGACTAAATCTACAAGACTACACAATAAAAATAGTGTGTCCCATTTTTTTTAAAAAATCAAAGTGACAACGTGACCTTAGCGACGTCAAACAAGGTCATAACCAACTTACTTCCTCCTCAAAACCAAACAACTTTGGCTTTAAACACTTTTTTCCACAAAGCGTAGTTGTCGAGATATTTAGGTTGAAAATTGTCAAATGAACACCCGGTATATATATATATGATCCTTTAAATATATAGACAAATCCACTACATTTGATGTTCAACTTGTAGGCCCTTTAACTCCCGGAAGGTTAAAGCTTATTTTACGTAACGCAAGTTAAACATTTTATCAAACTAGGATTACTAAATTACTTTGGGTAGAAGGATGTGAAGGTCCTAGTTCACGAATTATATAGTAACTCACCCTAAAGTAATTTAAAACTACCCTTTAGCCTTTATTTGGAGAATTAAACAAATCCGTACAACGATAATAAGTTATTTTAGATGAAGGTTGGGAGCGAACCGAGGACGTAAAAAACTAATTTTCCTAGAGGAGTCAACTAGAAACTTTTACTATACCCTTACTCAATAAAGTATGGACCACTCTAGGATCCATCAAATTCTAGGGAGAGTAAGGTGTCCCCTCCCCCCCCCCTCTTTCTACGCTCTTGTAGAGGGCAACGACCTCCCTTCAGCGATCCTGACGTTAAACCTAGTTAGTTCGAACATCTTTGAAATTGAGATATTGTTTTGTTGAGTGTCGAAAGAGANCCCCCCCCCCCCTTTCTACGCTCTTGTAGAGGGCAACGACCTCCCTTCAGCGATCCTGACGTTAAACCTAGTTAGTTCGAACATCTTTGAAATTGAGATATTGTTTTGTTGAGTGTCGAAAGAGACAACCGAGTCCTTACAAAAATGTCATTAAAATACTTTTCATACTTCCGTTTTACAAATAAAAAAACCTTTCATTTTTAGTTAATTTGAGTTAAGATACTTAAATAGAGTATTCTTTCGAGACTAATGTGCTATAAATTATGTCTTATGAAACTTCCATATTGTACTGCCTATGTATTATATAAGTTAGGAATTTATGTTGCTAAAGTAGGGTTTGATAGAAAGGAGCTTTTGGAAGACCCTTTTCCTACCAGAACAATACTAAATTATTATAAACCCCAATTTCATTACAAATTGACATATCTGACAGCTCGAAAACGATACTAACTCTACTTTCACGTATTCATACGTCAAGTCATGTGATCTACAGCTGTCGCTTCTGATATATATTATAAATAACTATAAAATAACATAAATAATATCGTTAAATACTATCAATGTTGACCTTAAAAAATATTTTTGCATTTTTCTAAAAGTTGCTTCAAATGTCATTCGTAAGAAGATCCTGGCCTATTTTTGACAGGGTGTACCGTAACATGTGGGACCTAATTCAGTGGTGGACAAGAGACACAAAAACAAAACAATGAGAAAGATAAATAGACATGTGTCCCATTTGACCTTGTTACCAAGCTACAGCCAAGTGATTCTACTAAAATGTGTACCACGCTCGATATCTATCGAACTGTTGACCAGGGTTATTCCAAACCAAACCCCTGGTATTTTTTAATATGTGTGGCAGTCTATGATTATTAGTATTATTATTTGCACTGCGTCTTACTACCCGTTCGGGTTATACGCACTTACGCTAATGTGTAATGGTAGGGTGATTGTGAGATGAAATTGAGGACCTAAAGTTTAACGTGGGATCCGAACCACGGTGGAGGCCTGGCAATCCACACATTCACAAGTTGTGATTAATACACGTCTTGTCAGAGTTGAAGGAAGGGTTTGGCAATCAGATATATCTGTGCCGGGACCGAGGATTGAACCCCGGACCCCCAGCACAGAAGTCTTGACACCTTACCCCTAGACCACCAGGTCACCGTG